>JAOUQZ010000027.1:4912543-4925486 GCA_028564935.1 Neosilurus hyrtlii
CTCTCTCTCTCTCTCTCTCTCTCTCTCTCTCTCTCTCTCTCTCTCTCTCTCTCTCTCTCTCTCTCTCTCTCTCCATAACCGAATCTTCTGACAATAGGGAGCTCCTGGTCCCAGAGGCCCTGAAGGCTGGACAGGTCCTAAAGGATTACCTGGAAATGAAGGTTCAAAAGGTGACCTAGGCAGGCCAGGACCTCCCGGAGAAGCTGTGAGTCCCAAAAAAGTGCTGTTAATCGGCTCTCGTTTACATTAGTCACACCTGATGCAGTGATTTTGTTCTTCTTCTTTAGGGGTCGGATGGCTTGCCAGGTATCAGAGGACCTCCAGGACTTCCTGGATTAGAGGTACAATCTAATGGATTTTTTTAAATATAAATATATGGATCTAAAAATGTTATAAATAAGAGGCACGGATTGTAGGCTTTTCGTTTATTTCGAAGTATTTTTAGCAACGTCTTTGCTTCTGTGCGCAGGGGCCTGAAGGGACGATGGGAGTGCCAGGGACTGTTGGGCCTCCAGGACCTCGGGTCAGTCTTTCAGTCCGTCATGTTTATTAGCAGTTAGTTATTGTACACAGCCGGTATTTCAACAGATGTGTCCTAAATCTCAAAAATTTGTTTACTTTGCTTTTACTACAGCTACAATAAAAATGTATAATGTTTCTAAATCGTCGTGGTTAGCATGTCTGCCTCACAGCAAGAAGGTCATGGATTTGAGTCCTGGCCTCAGATATTTCTGTGTGGAGATTGTACGTTCTCTTCTTGCCTGCATGGGTTTCCTCTGGTTACTCCGAAGTTTAAAGACAGAACATTGTGCTAAATTGCCCCTAGGTGTGGATGTGAGTGTGAATGGTTGTGTGTGCTGGCCATGGGATGATGCGATCACCCAATGTTGGCTGAGATAGGTTTCAGCCTCACTGTTACCCTAGTATGAGGAGATGTGGTTCAGCAAATGTGTGCCAGATGTTTCTACGTCACTAATAAGCATTTCGTTTCAAAGGCTGAGGGAAAAATTTGCGATTAATTCCACATGTGTTAATTCCTAGTTTTTATGCCTTCAGTGTGAATCTACAATTTTCATAGTCATGAAAAGAAAGGAAACTCATTGAATGAGAAGGTGTGTCCAAACTTTTGGTCTGTACTGTAAGACTACACCCCTTATCTATGCACATGTTTGTCTTGCTACATTTCTTCAGGGTCCAAAGGGCAAGCCTGGCCTTGATGGAAGGGATGGACAGAAAGGTCAGAAGGTCAGGACACTTTTTATTGCTCACTAGAAGGATTCCCCTTTTATATATATTATTACTTATCCAATGGTGAGTCCAAACCAGTTCTGTGTACTGACCAGAAGCTCTTGTCTGGTTCAGGGGAAGGATGGCCGTGATGGGCAGCCTGGAAGAACTGGGAAAAATGGACGGCTGGTAAGAAAATCAGGTTGGATTTTCATGAAATCCATCTAAACAAGAGGTTCCCAACCCTGGTCCAGGAGGACCTTCTATCTTGCTAATATTAGTGTTTTCCTTGTTCCCATCACACCATATTAAACAAATTAGCTACTTAAGAGCTCTTCATAACTTGAAATGGGTGTGACAGAGCAGGGACAGCACTAAAAGAAGCAGGACAGGGGTTCTCCAGAACCAGGGTTACAAACCCCTGATCTAAACAGTGGGCAGCGGTGGCTCAGTGGATAAGGCTCTCGGTTACTGATCTAAAGATCTGGAAGTCAAGCCCCAGCACCACCAAGCTGTCTCTGTTGGGTTCTTGATGAAGACCCTTAACCCTCAGTTGTTCAGTTGTATAAAACAAAAATGATATATGGAAATACAAGCCTCTGTTTAAGGGCGTCTGCCAAATGCCATAAATGTAAATAAAAATTAATATACTGAGCTCCTCTTAGGGAAAAAGAGGGAAAGCTGGACCAAAGGGCCCGAGAGGGATCAGAGGAGAAAAGGTAAACCTAAAAAGAACTAATTTCCCTGCCATTTTCTGATTTGTGTGTCTCAATAAAGCTGAATGTATAAAATATGTCATTAAAAAAAATGTTTTTTTCTTTTGTTTTTTCAGGGACTGCCAGGATCTCTGGGGTGGTCTGGGCCACCAGGAAGACCGGGCCCATATGTGAGTGATGTAACCTGTTGTATTCTTCTTAATCTGAAATGTGGTTATGTAGTCATGGGGTGATAAACTGTTAAGGGTGCATTTGGGACAGAGCAAATGAGGACTGGAAGACCAGAAGTGTGCCTTATTATTATTATTATTATCATTATTATTATTGTTGTTGTTGTTGTTGCTGGTGTTGTTGTTGTTGTTGTTATCATTATTAAGAGTCATCATCACCCTTCTCACTACTGTATTTTTGTTTTGGGAAAATATTTTTTTTTATGTGTTTATTTTAGATTTTGGATTAACTTTACTAAATGGCTGGTTTATAACTCGGTATTGTCTCTCCATCCTTGTCTCTGCTGCAGGGTTTGTCTGGACTAAATGGAGAAAAAGGAGAAAAGGGTGAACTAGGACCACAGGTATAATACAATTAAAGATCCTGGGTTGCATTTCCAGATCATTTTATATTATGGTGTCTTTGAATGTCTATAATACACCACCAAGGGCAGCTTCTAGGTTTACACCGTTCTACCACCCACATGTTTGTTATATTCATAAAAGAAATCCCAGGGTTCAAATGCCGGGCTTGGCTCAGGCGTTTCCTCTGGTGATGTGTGTCAGTGACGCTCAGCTATATGTGTATCAGGCAGCATGCTAGAGAAGATCTGCTACTTGTTTAAATATGTACTATGTATAGTGTGGTTTACGAGAGTCGTTTTTTTAATAATATTTAGTAAAAAATTAAATGGTACTTTGGCATAGTGGTTCACAAATCCACCTCACAGCAAGAAGGTCCTGGGTTTGATTCTGTGTGGAGCTCGTATGTTCTCCCCGTGCGTGTGTTGGTTTCCTCCGGGTGCGCCGGTTTCCTCCCACAGTCCAAAGACATGCACACTAGGCTAAGTGGCTGTTCCGAATTGGCTCTGGATATGGATGTGATTGAGAAAGGTTGTGTGTTGCCTTGTGATGGTCAGGGTATATCCTGCTTTTGCCTTGTGCCAGCTGGGATAGGTTCCAGCCTCCCCCTGAGTCTTGTGTGTGTATACATATGTATATAGAGTAATTCATAATTTAACAGTTACAGTAATAATTGTGCAATATGTATGTAATTTATAATAATAATAATAATAATAATAAATATTATTATTATTATTATTATTAATGTATCCTGTGTATTTCATATAAAGGGAGAAAAGGGAGAAATGGGACCACATGGGCCACAAGGGGGCGATGGAGCAAAGGTACCGTTCATCTATTGCCAACAATATTGTATTATCATTAATATTATATGTGTTGAATCCTTAATATGTATTTCAGGGGCAAATGGGGTTTGTTGGAGAAATGGGCAAAGACGGCCCAAAAGGAGAGCAGGTGGCATACTTATTAACATCCAAATACACCAAATACTGTAGAACATAACCAAATTACCATTCAAACATTATAGAGAGATTAGCTATAAAATGTGTTGTGTTTAGGGTGATATCGGACCACCGGGGAGAAGAGGGGACCCAGGACTACCAGGGATGCCTGTAAGCTTTCTCCTTTTAATATTTTACTGAAACATCTAGCATATAATTGCATCAGTTGGAGTTGTATTGGAGCTCAAAGTCACACAGAGCTCCCACAGGACTCTTAATGGTGTGCTAATGAAGTCTAAGCACTTCCAGAAGAAAATGATCCTCCTTGAAGTGTAGCTCTCTAATCAGAATAAAATGATTGTTAATTCTTATTACTTATATCCTCCACAGGGCCTGTTTGGAGAAAAGGTAGGGAGTTAATGAAGAAATAGTGCACAGTATAGCGTATCAAGTGTGTGACTGAAACAAACCTATTCTGTTTGCAGGGATTAAAGGGCTTTCCTGGATTTCGAGGACGTGTAGGATTAAAAGGGTTACCTGTGAGTTGAATATACCTATTCTTATTTTATGGGCTCCAAAACTTTAATTACTTTACTTATTTTACAATCTCTGACACTTGCAGGGACCACCTGGTCTTCCGGGACCGCCGGGATTATCTCTTAACCTCACAATGTCTCAGCTGAAGGCATGTAACCCAAACTGGACTGCATTTTCAGAATCAGTAATTAATATCATACAATAAGAGGAAAGAAATTCCTGCCCCATGTCCATAATATGTGTGTTTTTACTCTCTCTCTCTCTCTGTCTCTTTCTGTCTTTCTCTCTCGAATCAGGATCTTATGTCTCAGTCAGACATGCCCAACTACCCCCTCATCAGAACTCTATTGAATTCTTTACAGCAAGACCTGCGGCTCTTCATAGATCCACCTGATGGCACAAAAGAGCGTCCGGCGACTTCCTGCTTGGAGTTGATGATATGTCGCCCGAATTACACCAATGGTATAACTCATATTCGTTACAGCTAGCTTTTACATTACTTCACAAATGAGCTTTGTCTCAAATTCCATACCAACAACTAGACCATATACTATACAATGATAGATGAATATGTCTGTAGTGCCTGTAGTTTTATTTATTTATTTTTTTTGCATATCTGTAGGTCTGTCTGCATGTCTATAATTAAGCTTGCATTATATGCTTAAATGTATGTGGTCCCCTGAAATTGCCGCCACAGTTTTGGTAGCACACTGTCGTCTAGAATGTGACAATGCACAAAGTGAGGCCCATGAAGACATGGTTTGCCAAGGTTGGTGTTGAATAACTTGAGTGTCCTGAACTGAGCACTGACTTCAAGCACTTTGGGATTATGTGGAGCACAAGGCCATCTTTTCAAGCCAAACTCAGTTGTTGACCTCACCAATCCAATGGGCATTAATCCCAAAATTCAGTAACCTTCCCAGAACACTGGACTCTGTTATTGCACCAAAGGGTGGACCAATTCAAAGCATTATATTAGCAGGAGTAAAACAGAGTATAATGTGTGTGAATGAGAGGGATGGTGATGAAAGAGTGCAGCTACAAGGGATAGAGGTGATAAGGGTAGATGACTCTGTTTCTGCAGCTATACAGCAAATACTTGATTTTGTACTGTTATATTATACTATATTAATCCCACAAGGGAAATTTGGCTCTGCATTTACCCGAACCAAAGTAAATGCACACACAGAGCAGCGACACACAGAAAGCAAATGGGGGATTGGGTGCCTTGCTCAGTAGCACTTCAGCCGTGAAGGTGGAGGAAGGAGGGGGCCCTCCCCTACCACCATACATTTCCAGGAATCCAACCAGTGACCTTTTGGTACCAAACTCACTTCTCTAACCATTAGGCCACGGTTGCCCCGAGATACTTGATATGTGGGGTTATCTTTTTAAGATGACCTAGAGTGAAGTGGAGAAATGAAGAGGAGAGTGCAAGCAGGGTAGAATGGGAGGAGAAAAGTGTCTGGAGTGATTTGTGATAGAAGGGTATCTGCAAGAGTGAATGAAAACGTTTTTAAGACAGTAGTGAGACCAGGAATGCTGTGTGGTTTGGAGACTGTAACACTGGCAAAAAAGACATAAGGCGGAGCTCTAGGTGAAGATGCTGCGATTTTCTCTGTGAGTGACAAGAATAGACAGAATTCTAAACTGAAGAGAGGCCAGATTGAGTGCAGAGGAGGGATGAAGGATATGTAGGTAGAAGAATTCTGAGGTTGGAACTGCCTGGTAGGAGGAGAAGAGGAACATCAAAGAGGAGATTTATGGATATCGTGAAGGAGGACATGCAGGTGATTGGTGTGATGGATACCGACTGCATGCAGAGGACTGAATTTGATGGAGAAGGATGCTGTTGTGATGACCCCTAACTGGAGCAGTCGGAAGATGAAGATATTTTGACACGTTGGATGTTTAACATTCAAGCCCTGTGATTGGTACATAGGATATACCCTGCCCCTTGCACAAAGTCAGCTGGGATTGGCTCCAGCTTCCCTTAAGACCCTGCTAGATAAGTAAGATGGATGGATGCTCAACATGTTCATAGGCTATGAATGTTCAGGCATTCCCATACATTTGGCCATATGGTGTCAAATCACATCCTGTTCCCTAGATAGTGGATGTGGGGTTGCCGTGAAGGCAGTCTGAAAGCAATATTCATTCTTTTGATGAAACCATAGATACATATCATCTGCAGGCTTAAAAAACTCTAAGTCTTAAGCAGATTTTCAAGCACATTATGAAGATCTTGACTGAAGGTTTTTATATGATAGAGCCAATGGCAGTATCGTATGGTAATATTTCTAGAATGAGAAAAAAAATCATAGTGCTAATGAATTCTCAAATAGACAGAAGGTGTTGATTAATTATTTATAACAGTAGTACAGGCTGTAATTCAAATGTCAGGTTTAGACATGTGAATGTACTCGTTTATTGCATTGCTTGGTATGGAAGTTGCTATGGTAACGGCAAAGTGACGGTGGCTAGTATGATGGACATTCCATATAATCTAGGGCTAATAATAAACAGATTAAATGATGGCAGTAATTACCTCCTCTCAAAACTGTGTTTTAGTGGAAGTATTGTAATAACCAGCACTTGTGAGTCAGTATGTCGCTGAACTTAGTTTTGACAACACCCATGCATGGATTTTCACCAAACTTGGTAGGGACTCTACCCTACATAAGTCCCAGAAGTGATGCAATTTTGGAATGCCACGGTCAATGGTGAAGGTCAGAGAAAGGTCATAAAGTTTGGAGATATGGAACACTAATATATATTGACGTTCAGATGAGACACTTATCTTTGTCCTTGTGTGACCTTGAAAGGTCAAACACAATCCATATTGTAAATAATTTGAGCAAGAGGGTTTTTTTGTTGTTGTTGTTGTTGTTTTCTAATTTGGTCACTTTCACATAGTATATGTTGTAAGATGAGCACATGGGACATGAGTAATTAACCAAAGACACAAATCATAATGATGTAAGTCCTGGCATTTCTTCACACTGATTCCTTTCCTTACCACCTGAGAAATATTTAACTTGATCAACATCTTTAATGCTTAGGAGTCGTTGGACAAGTCGGTGCGTCCAAATCATGTGGCTGATTAAAGATGACGTAGCAGGAAAACGCAGTTTAGTCAAGTCTTGGTTTCAATTTGTGTCAGAGGCGCAGACTTTGAGCTATATACCAGTTTTTAAATGGTGTTGATAGGCCAAGTAAAATCAAAGTTATCAAAATTAATAATTCAATTAATTTAATTTAACTTCCTGCACCTATTGTGATGTCACCAAAAAAAAATACCCAAGGCAGTCTGCAGGTAAACGCTGCTGTCAAGTGGACAACAGAAGGAGTTACACACCCTGGAAATCTCAGTGCTAAATCTGTACATAATTTGTAAAAAAAATTTTAATTATGTTTGCATTCTAAGTTATAAAAATGGTCAGTTAAACGTTTGTGTTTTTCAAAGATAAAAACAACAACCTTTTTTCTGCTTGGATTTTGTGTTTTTTGTGTAATTTTTCGGTCCAATGTGTTGATACAGAATGCCACAATAAAAAAGTAACTGTAAGGTCACAGAGGTGAGGTTGTGCTGAAAAAAAGTAAACAGTGTTATAAGGTGAAATATAAACATAAAATCAATTATAACCTTGACCTTTAAGGGTTAAAGAGGAAGAAGTTTGGCAAAAGATTAACACCCAGTTGCTTTTATATGAGGATCTTCGACATTGAAATGCACACAGTATAGTTGAGAGAAAATATGATGTCCTTGAGGACGGTGGGGTCTCAAGAGGTTAAAACCATTAACAACTCGCCAGACCATTCAGGGCAACACACATACAACCATTCACACTCATACCTAGTCAATTTGGAACAACCAATTATCCTAACGTGCATGTCTTTGGACTGTGGAAGGAAACCAAAGTACCCGGAGGAAACCCATGTAAACACAGGGAAAACATGCAGACTCCAAACCGAAACGTCTGAGCCCGGGACTTGAGCCCAGGACCTTCTTGCTGTGAGGTGGACCTATTACCACTACGCACAACATTATACATAACTAATGATGTATTGGAGACATTTTTTTATATATATACTTGAACTATATGAACTAATGTGGTGTGATCCACAAAATATTTTGGGCTGTACTAGTATATTTTTAATAGCTGTAAACAATAGTTACTTCACTCTTTTATTTTTCTTTAATATAATTCATTCATTAATTTGCTAAAGTGCCTAATCCGAATAGATTCGCAGGGTGGAGCCTATTTTAGCTGACTCTGGATGAATGATGAGGGTACGTCTGCCAGTCCATCACAGGATTCCCCCAACACACACACACACACCCACACGCACACACACACAACCATTTACACACATGCACACCTAGGTGAAATTTGAAACAGCCTAATGTGCATGTTTTTAGACTGTGGCAGGAAACTGACATAAGCATGGGGTGAACATGTAAACTCCAACCAGAAACGCCTTTGCCGAGCCCGGAACTCGAGCCCAGGACCTTCTTGCTCTGAGGCAGACGAGCTAACCCCTACGACACCGTGCCACCAAATAACAGATTATGTTAAACTGAATTTTTCTACAAATGTAATGATTCATCCTTGATTTGAAATAAAGAAGAAATGGGCCTTATTTAATGATTTTATCTTCATTTGCAGCATGTGATAAACAATAATCGATGGTTTTGTTTATTTTAGGAATGTATTATATCGATCCGAACCAAGGCAATCCTGCTGATGCTCTTCTAGTGTACTGCAGATTCAGTTTAGGAGGCCAGACATGTCTTTCTCCACTCCGGTCCCAGGTTAAGTACAGACGACTTCTTATTTCTGATCCTGAAAGGGTGCTGTGACCCTTTTTGCCTTGTTATGAAAACTAATACGTACTTCTGTGCTGCAGGTCCCGGTGAAAGCCTGGTTAAAATACTCACAGGAGGATTCTTTCACTTGGCTGAGTAGAACAGAGCAAGGCTTTCAGGTATGCCTCACATAAAGCTCCGGAGATCTATTACCTTTTGCAGGCTTTTTTTTTTAACCGCATTCTTTCATTGTTCTAAAGTTTGAGTATACAGAAACGAGCGTGGTGCAGATGAGGTTCCTGCGGCTAAACAGCAAGCAGGCGGCACAGAACATTACGTTCTCCTGCGGGCGAGGGAGCAGGCAGGGTTCAGGAGAGCGAGAAATCAGATTTCTTGCTGATTCTCGGAGGCAGAGTTTCTTGGGGACATTACAAGATTGTGTAGTATGTTTCCTTTCAAGATTATTTTCATCAATATAGCTGCGTAATATCTGGAGATCATGGTCATAATTAATCATAAACTTTTTAACTGCAGGCAAGGGAGGATCTGGATACAAGACCGCAAGAGTCAGTGTTCCAGTTTGAAACCGAAGACCTGGAGCTTTTACCCATCAGAGACTTGGCATTGTTTGGCCACAGTGACCTTGCAGAAGACTTTGGATTTACTATAGGATCTGTGTGCTTCAGCTAGAGACTTCCACAAGACACACACACACACACACACATTCCCTACAGACTGCTGACTGCTGAGCTGGTGTTAATTGGTCCCTTGTTAAACACAGCTGCAATTTGCAGACAAAAGCAAAGAAGCAATTCTTCAAGCTCTAGCCCTTTTGGACGTTGTTGTTTTCTCAACAAAATAAATAAATAAAACGAAGCAGCGGACACTTTCCGCTTTCTTTTAGCTTCCTACCAGTTTACCGAAGTTGCCAAGTTGCAATGATGTTTTGCTGCACACATTGTTTAAATGAACTATTTTGTTGTTGTTGTTGTTGTTGTTGTTTGTTGTTTACAATGTTCTTGAAACCAGCGCTTCTTATTTATGCCCTGGTGCGTGCCATCATCCATCCAGGTTTCTTTTAAAGCTGTCGATCACCTGGTTTGCTCTCATATGTATCAGAATGAAACAACCCACAACCAAATTCACTGTGATCTTCGCTGAAGTTTAATGCTGCCTTCGTTACCTCTGGGAATTATAGTGAATATGAGTTGACAAGTGGAAAGCGGTTTTCAACAGGTGGCCCAAGTGCTATTTACCAATGGTGAAATGGGGCTTGCTGGAGTACCTCCTTCAGTCCAACTTGGCAAGCTTTCACCTTTATTTATGGTAATTACGGTATTCAGGGTCTAAGTAATTGCTAATTATTTATGTAGTTTTTCTTCTGTCTACGCCAACATTAAACAAAACAACATCTCTTTCAATGCTTGAGGCTACACTGAAAACCCTGACATTCGGTCACTGTATACCGAAAGCTTGCAAGACGTATGAATCACCTGACGTCTGGTGAACGCCATAAATCCCAGAGGTAATCAATGCACCAGAAGATGTACGATTGAAAGCGGGCGACATGGTGGCGTAGTGCTTAGTATGTCTGCCTCACAACAAGAACGTCTTGGGTTCGAATTTTGGCTTACAGTATGGAGTTTGCACGTTCTCCCTCCGCTTGCGTGGGTTTCCTCCAGGTACTCCGGTTTCCTCCTACAGTCCAAAGACCAGGCATTAGGTTAACTGGCTGGCCCTAGCTGTGGGTGTGAGTGTGAATGGTTGTGTGTGTTGACCCTGCAGCGGTCTGGCGAGCTTGTCCGGGATGCACCCCGCCTTTGCCCACTGTTGGCCGAGGCAGGCTCCCCCCCGGTGAAAGAGTGAGTGCATACTGTGCCATAGCAAACAACTAAAGGGGGTGAAAGTGGGAGGTTTTTGAATATGTAAGTATAAGCAGCAATCGTGTCAGAACATATGAAATTTATTTTGGGTGCTGCTCTTTTGTTCAGGTACTTTTTAAAAAAAATTTTTTTTTTTAGGTGATATGTACAAATATTTTTGAGGTTCATAATGTCCAAGATATTTTAATTTATATGCTGGTCATTGAATTAATTCCATTATGACAAGATATTTACATATTCTATGTAATGCAATAAACATATTGTGTCTGATCCAGGATCTTATTTATTTATTTATCTATCTATCTATCTATCTATTCATTTATTTATATAAAACTGAATAATATGCCAAAAGAGATGCAGCAATTTATTTTATTTATTTATTTTTTTAAACTCAAGACACCGTTGTTATGGAAATATTCACAGGCCGAATTCTAAATCGCGTCCTACGCCCTATATAAGTGCACTAACTGGTTTGTATACAAGTAGCTTTTATACGATTCGTAGTGCACCACAGTAGGGAGGGATTTTTGGATTCAGTCCGTCATTTCTGATTGGCTGTGACGGTGGCCCCGCCCATTCGTGAATTTGTAACCAAGCCACCCGTGATTTCAGCAGGCTCGTGAGATGAGAAAACGGCTGAGACGCTACAGGTGTACTTTTTTTTGCCGGAGTTAAAGCCACGTCGTCGAAGTCAGAGTTTTTTAAAAGGGCTGGGAAATGACTTAATTGATGTTTTATTCGTTTTTTAAACGATGTAACCACTCCTTCTAAGTATGCGACAAATATTCCACTGGTTGCAAATCTTCCAGTTGTATGTTTGAGATGATTGTCGCTGAGTAGGCCTTTGTCATGCCTCGGACTCGCGTAAGAGCGTAGGCGGACCGAGAGAGCTTTGGTCCGGGGAGACCTTGTGGAAGCGTCTACTTTTGGAAAGGTAATGTAAGCTTATATGTGTGTTGTCTTTCAAAAATAGTAGTGAATGCTAAGTTTGCGACTAGACAAGTGATTAGTTTGTACTTTGTATATACGTTTTAGCTTAAAAAAAGTTGTTTTGAGGCGGAATGTTCAAAAGCTGTTTTCTGAACTGGCAGTTTTAAATTAGTTATGTAATATGAAAGCGGTTTTGCTCTTAAAGCCACAGGGAAGAGGATATGTGAGGTAATATGCGTTATGTGCCTTTAACACCGTCCTGTGTGTAAGGTTTCTTTCCTGAGACTCACTAACAGTACAACCCCATACACCTGTAGCTGTCCTCACCTCAAACCACTGGTCACGTGACTCTCCTACAGCTGAGCTGTGTTTATGACAGTGTTGATGATGAAAAATAGTGACCTTTTTGCTGATTGGATAGGTTGAATCACTGTCAGTGATTGTCTGGGTTTCCTCTGGGTACTCTGGTTTCCTCCCACAGTGCAAAGACCTGCATGTTAGTCTAACTGGCAGTTCCAGTTTGCCACTCGGTGTGAATGGTTGTGTGTGTTGACCCTGTGATTAAGTGGCGAGCTGTTCAGGGTGTACCCCGCCATCGCCCAGTGTTGGCTGAAATAGGCTGCAGCTTCGGGACCCTAATTTGACAAGGTGGCTCGGCAAATGTAATAAACGTGTCGCCGTTGTGTCACATGACAGACCTCTGTAACAGTTATACGCATTTCTTTATCTTTTCTTCACACTCTTATCGTGTGTTCTTTCTTCAGGGTCCTAGAGACCCAGAGACATGATCGCTCCAACCAGAAAGGATTTTGTGTCTGTCACAGTTAATGACAGTGGGGCTTATACGAACGGCAAACGGCGCAAGCGGTCTTACTGGAGGGTGAGATTATATTTGAATTAGATGTTAAATATTAACACGTGCAGCTGAAATAATCCTTTACAGGTTCATGAACTGAAATGCACTGATCTGGATTTGCCTCTCGCTCTCTATTCGTGATGTTTTGCGTGTACAGAAATGGAAGCAGCTGTCCAGCCTGCAACGCAGCCTTATCCTATTTGTTTTGGTTCTGCTCCTGATCAGTGGGATCGTCATATACCCTGGTCTTTTAACACACTGGGGAGGTACATATGACATTTTTAATATTACTCCAACATAAATAAGTAGATACATTTATATGGTCATTTATTTATTTTTTGATGTACTGTATTAATCCCAGAAGGGAAATTTGGGTCTGCATTTAACCCATCCGAAGTGAACACACACACACACACACACACACACACACACACACACACACACACACACACACACACACACACACACACA
>JAOUQZ010000027.1:4963855-4978315 GCA_028564935.1 Neosilurus hyrtlii
ATACACATGTATACTCATACCTATACACAGACACAGACACACACACACACACACACACACCTAAAGATATTTAATAGGCTTAGCTTAGCTGATGAACCCATTCATTGAACCTGTAAGGTTGTGATCCCTCATGGGCTTAGTAATATAAATTTAAATTAAAGTCAGAAGTAGTTATTCAGAGATAGCAACTTAAATCCAAACGTTATGTCAGCAATTACACTGTGAACGTTATTTAGTGATGTACTGAGATTAACTGTCTTTTGCTGATACAGGAAGAAAAAAAATAACCCTGTGGATGTACTCTATTGAAATGTTTAATTTAGTTTATAATGAAGCAATCTGTCAACAGTTTTTATTTATTAATGAATAAGATGTTTTTAGCAATTTGTACTTCACTAAATAACAAACATAGATATTGCTTGGCAGGATAACATTAATAATGACAGTTTCAAATTAAGTCAAGAGAGTACCCTTACTTGATTTATGCCATAGGCTATTACCTAGTGAATATTTCAGACTAACTCTAACAACATACAGTCATCCTGTATATAATTTATAGCAGCCATTTTTAAGATAGATTGGATTTATAAATCTGTTCACCAGTAGGTATGTTTCCTGCCACAGTGCCTAAAGTGCACACAGATGAGCTAATACATGTGTCTTTAATCAATGTTGCCAGGTTTCAACGAAGTTTCAACCCTAATTTCATCTCAGAAACAGACAAAAGCCATAAATTAGCCTCAAGCAATTCAGCCATTGCAAAAAAATAAATTACAATAAATAAATAAATAGATCGAGTGATAGATTGATGCATAGGTGAGGCATAGGTGGCTCAGTTATTAAAGCTCTGGATTGGCGCTCCAAAGGTTGGGACTCAAACCCTTGAGCAAGGCACCTAACCCTCAATTGCTTAGTTATATATAAGCGATATATGTAAGTCGGTCTGAATAAGGGTGTCTGCCAAATGCTGGAAATGAAATTAATAAATTCTTTAACCTTTGTGTAGGGAATAAGATCACCATGCATTTCTGAGGGACAGACATTATGCACTCCATAATCTTCCTTTTAACCTTTCACAAACTTTTTAATATCTGCTTGTTAAGATGTGACGTATAAAGGCTGTTGTCTGAGAGTCAAAAAAATCTATTCAAATGTCATTCTTTAAGTACATGAAATATAAGATACATTACCCTAAAAATGGGAAGAGAAAATGACTGCAGATGATACGGTAGTTTGCAACAATTGAAAAAACAAAAAACATTTGGTTCTGCTAACATAAGCTAGCCTGCGATGGCCTGGCGATCTGTCCAGGGTGTACTCTACCCTCGCCCAGAGTCGGCTGAGATGGGCGCCAGCCTCGCCGCGACCCTAACTAGGATTAAGCGGTTCAGAAAATGAATGAATGAATGAATGAACATAAGCTAGCTAACCTAAAAACCTCATCGTGCAAGTGTTTTCGCCAGCTGTTCAAATGGAGTGTCTGCAGTTCGAGTTCATGGGAAGGAGTTATTACCAATTCCCAAATCGGTGTTTTGGTGGAGGTATTGTAATCACTGGTGTTTGTTTGTTTGTCAGTTTTTCTGTGAAAAAAATCCTGACCATACCCATGCATAGGTTTACATTTACGATTGCATTTATGGCATTTGGCAGACGCCCTTATCCAGAGCAACTTACATTTTTATCTCATTTATACAACGGAGCATCTGAGAGTTAAGGATCTTGCTCAAGGGGCACTGGGACTTGAACCCCCAACCTTCAGCTCAGTGATCCAAAGCCAAATTTGGTGGAGACAATACCCAACCTGAGCACCAGAGAATATTTGATTTTGGAATTTCTGGGTCAATAGTGAAGGTCACAAAATTTTGGCGAAGGAGTGCTTATATCTTTAAAACAAGACATGCTGTTACTCTGGAACTCTGATAGGAAACAATATATGGACTTTCCAATGAGAAACCCTGAGTGACCTTGAAAGGTCAGACCCTAGCCATCCTTTTTTTTTTTTATTTTGCTAACTTGGTCACGTCCATATAATATAGCACATACTGCAAGTTGTAATTCAACCCATGGCTTATATAAAGCCTACATTATCCATGCTGCTGGGTGAAGGTACCTTACACTCTATGAGTACTGCTCAAGTTCTTGTGTGTTTTTTTGGATCTGTTGAAGCATTTTGACTCTAAAGAATAAAGCTCTGATATTATTTTTATAATAGTAAAGGATTTTGATACTGTTTCACTTTGAATTACACCTGCCATATGTTCTGATCCACACACAGTGGGTAGGTATGATTAAGCATGGATGTTAATGTTTGGTCAGTGTATAATATCATATCTGAAAGGCAGAAGGATATTCATCACACTCTCATCAAACTCTCATCAAACCATCAAACTCATACACTTGGACTCTTTATCTGCTTCTAATTTATTTGTAATTAATTTCTCCAGGAGCATGTAATGACTTGTAGGCAGGAATCATTTGAATGTCTGGGCACGTCTCTCGTGTTTTAGAATGGAGAGATGAACGCCATCATTCTAACTCCGTCGTGAAACGTAATGGCAGGCTAGATAACTCGCTCGCTTGCCATCGACACAGTTTTGTGCCTTTGCTTCCTTTTTTGTCTCCTGTCATCCCCGGAGATCAGCCGTATAGCTCGGCCAGCACTCATTCAGAATATCAACTCAACGCTTTCTCCGTCTCTGCCTTCCTTTTGCACACATTTCCAAAGCAATTTTTTCCCCAGAATTTTCTATTCTGTCCTGATGCTTACTGAAAAAACACAACCTGAGCCAAGGCTGTAAGGTTGAGATCATGCATTTTGTATCCAAGTATTGATCTGATATTTTAAATTCCAAAATATCTAGTAATGTTTTGGTTTAGAATTTTCTTCTTCTGGTTCTAACTTGCAAAGAACTCATCAACATCTGGAAGGCTAAAACGCTTTTGTTTTTTGTTTTTTTTAAAGGCAACATTTCCTGTTCCATCCCATTGTGCTATTGCTGGTGAATAATTATCTTACTGTTTTTTGGGTCAGTGGCCTACTATTCTGTGTAACACACTCTCTGTAGCATTCTTCCTCTGAATTTTCTTCATCTATCGTTCATGAATATTTACTGATCATCTCTTGTAGTAGCTGTACATATGGTGTAATGTTCATACTTAGCATTTTTTTTTTTTAAAATTGCAAAATGAATTCTAATTCTGGGTGTCAAGAAGCAGGAAGGTCTCGGGTTCAATTCCCGGGCTTGGGTGTTGTTATGTGGAGTTTGCATGGTGTCCCTGCGTTTGTGTTGATTTCCTCTGAGTACTCTAGTTTCCTCCCTCAATCCAAAAACATGCACAGTAGGCAGATTGGCTGTTGCGAGTCACCCCTAGGTGTGAGAGTGTGTGTGTTGGCTTTGCAATGGTCTGGCAAGCTGGGAGTCGGCTGAGCCTCCCCGTGACCCTAATTAGGACAAGGAGGCTTAGAAAATGAATGAATGAATAAGTCTAATTCTCGAGTAAATGTAGCTTTTTATAGATACTTTTAAACCGTGATATGTGGAGATAATGTATTCAGGAAAAGTGTAACTATTGTGAATTTATACAAAGTGGGAGCCTGTTTCTTAGCAATTTTAATGGAAAACTTGGTAAGTTCCATACTCAAGTAAAGAAAACCTCAAAATGAACACAAGACCAATATATACTGGACCAGTCAAAAGTCTGGATGCAATTATAAGTGGCTGGATTCAAGGGTTGTCACTATACCGGAACTCACATAATAAAATCACTGAACACTAACAAATTATCCTACTATGGTTGTGGTGAGGCTGTGGCCTATCTTAGCCGACACCTGGAGCCTATCTCAGCCGACACCCTGAATAGCTTGCCAAACCATCACAGGGCTTCACAGATTAACCTGGCTTAAGTCAGCTGGATGTTGAATGTTGTCCAAGTTCCTGATTTCCTAGATTTCAAGTTAAATGACTGTCCCATTGCTCTTTCATTGAAAACTTTAATGCAGAAATCTTTTCAAACTTATAGGTAAGTAACAACTACCATAACATACAGTACCAGTCAAAAGCCTGGGAATACCCACTCGTTCTAAGTGAATTACAGAGTGTGTCCAAACTATTGACTGTATTTTGTATTTTGTACTGTATGCATTACAATTTGAAGGAGTAGTAAAATAAATTAATTACTAGGGAAGGATTGAGGGATGAATGACAGATTAGAGGTGTGAGATAGTTGAGTGTAGTAAGTAAGAACAGCAGTTAAGTGCAGTACTTCTGCAGTTGATCCATATACCACCTTTCAGGACACTGATGTAGGAGTGAATATGTAGGAGTCATAAAATCATGGCGTGCTAATTTGAGGATGGAAGGATAAAAAAGGAAAGAAAGAAATGAGTGCACAGGAAAAAGATTATGCTGTATTTATGTAAGGTATGACAAACTAACAGCATTAACCAACTTCAGTGCTTCTAGTGTTTACTCTCGTAGAACAGGTTATTTATTAATTAAATAATTTATTTATTAAATAAAGTGAAATCAATGGGAGGAAAGTGAGGGCTGGAAACACCCGCATACCCCCCCCCCACCACCACCACCACCACCAAAAAAAAAATAAACAAGAGTGAGAGAAGTATGAAAAGTGGAGGGTGTAGTACTATTGCCCGGAAAATGCCTAGTAAGTTCTAGAGGTATTATTTAAAAAATTGACCATATAAAAACTGTTGGATATAAATCCCATTAAAAAAAAGAATGGATGGATAGATGGAGTAAAATGAGAAATGTGACTGGAAAAATGAAAATAAAAAGTCATAGCCCAATGCCAGTTACAAGACCTACGCAAAGATTTTTAAAGATGGAGCTGGTAATCTGGACAGCTAGCAAAATTTAAAGAGCCATTTCTTCAGAGCTCCGGCTAAACCCTCCCCTGCCCTCGGAGGCCTTTCCAAAGCGCCTACCCACACATACCCTCTGACTTCAATTCAACTCAATTCAGTTTTATTTGTATAGCGCTTTTTACAATTGACATTGTCACAAAGCAGCTGTACATAGTAAAATTAATTTAAGGAGAAATCTAAGAATTTTTCTACAACCCCCTAAACATCCCTAATGAGAAAGCCTGCGGCGACAGTGCCAAGGAAAAACTCCCTCAGTTGACACAAGGAAGAAACCTTCAGGTTTGTGTATTGTAAAGTCACGCACAAGCAGGAAAACACTCTAAGCAATTGATTGAATATTTCCCAGATGACCGCGCAACAGTGATTGGTCAGCACTTTTACAGGATTACAGTGGCCACTGATGACAGATATTTATTTATTTTTTTAATCTTTCTCATCTCAAAGTTATTGAGGTTGCTTTCGGGGTGTAAAGACCATTTCGAGCAGTGTAACAGTTCACCAACCCCAGATTTAAGTATTTTTAAGTTATTATTGTTTAAAGAAAAACAATAATCGCAATAATAAGAGGGCGGTACGAGAGGTTAGCACTTTCGCCTCACAGCAATAAGGTCTGGGTTCGATTCCCATGCGTGGGCGTTTCTGTGTGGAGTTTGCATGAACTCCCTGTGATTGCGTGGGTTTCCTCCGGGTACTCCGGTTTCCTCCCACAGTCCAAAAACATGCAAACTCCACACAGAAACGCCCGATCTGGGAATCGAACCCAGGACCTTCTTGCTGTGAGGCGGACGTGCTAACCACTGCGCCACCGTGCCGCCCCTGGGTATTCTTATTTCCTACAATAGTCCAAAGACATACACTTTAGGCTTAATTGCTGTTCCAAATTACCCCTAGGTGTAAGTGAGTGGTTGTGTTAGATTTGTAATGGACTGGTGAGCTGTTTGGGATGCACCCTGCGTTTTCCCAGAGTTGGTTGAGATAGGCTTCAGTTTCCCTGTGATCCTAGTAGAATTAAACAGCTTAGCAAATGAATAAATCACCATTTAATGACTTTCCCAGGCGGCCATATGTATAAGTTCTGCTATTTCGACACACTGTGAATAATTCTGATGTAAATGAAATGCATAAATTTGGCTTTGACATTTTATACTTCTTTTTTAAATTCAGGCTAATCCTAAAGTATGTACATTATTATAATGTAATTATACTGTACATTACTCATGAATTGTTAGAAGGGATCAATCATTAGATGGTACAAATTAAAGCTGGATGATGAACAGACACCCTCGGGTGATTACTGATGGTGATGATGATGATGGTGGTGATGATGATGATGATGATGAATCCATATGTAGTATTTAATACCCTTGACATGTTGATTGACCCTAATCAATGAAGAACAGGTCACAGAGTAAAGTTTTGTGCCTGTGCCTTTTCAAGCCCATGTTTCAAATAGGCTCTATTCTCAGCCTCTCACTGCACTAATGGTGCTCTTTTGATATAGCGATGTCCTCTGTAATGTTCTCTTTGTTCCTCTGCAGAGTTTTTGGTCTGAGCAGCAAAAATCCTACATAAAGTATAATGCTTTATTCATGTAAGAACTTTAGAACTGTTGGCATATGGGAATGAATTCTGTGGTTTTAGCAAAACACTGGTACAAAAAATTGTTTTATGTATTATTATTATTATTATTAATATTATTATTAATGATGGGCAGTATGGTGGCATAGTGGTTAGCACATCCCGCCTCATAGCTAGAAGGTACTTGGTTGAGGTCCAGGGCTCAGTAAGGGTGTTTCTGTTTCTGTGTTCTCCCCGTGCTTGTGTGGGCTTCCTTTGGGTACTTTGATTTCCTCCCACAGTCCAAAAATATTCACATTAGGCTAACTGGCTGTTCCAATGTGCCCCTGTGTGTGACTGTGTGTGTGTGTGTGTGTGTGTGTGTGTGTGTGTGGGTGCTTGGACCCCATAAATCAACCTTTCTTTCTTTCTTTCTTTCTCTCTCTCTCTTTCTCACTCTCTCTCACTTTCTTAGTTGACAACAACTGACCACTGAAGTCACTATTTGCAAAGCAAGCCTAGACACCAAAAACTGTTGCCTACAGCTATTGCTTTGATGACAATGATAATTGTGACGTCATGATTACACTTCCAGACAAATCTACTGGACCTTGTTACTGGACCTCAGCACACCATGGCCCACAAACACAAACGTGGGCTACAACACTGCACACTGCTACATTCACAGTCACCAAACTCCTAATCACGCACACCTGTTTCCTGTAACTATTAATAGACACACCTATTTCGCACTTCATTTTGGTCCTTGTGTGTGTATTTTTTTCACAGTTGTTATAATTATCACAAAGTTTTGTATGTGACACTCTTATCCAGAGCTACTTATAGTTATTATTTATATACAACTGGGCAGTTGACGGTTAAGGGTCTTGCTCAGTAACTTTCCTTTGGATCAGTAACACATTGCTTTAACCACAGAGCCACCACTTACATTTTTTTCTGTATTATTATAATATTTACAGGATTTGACCGACTCCCTTATCCAGAGCGACATTTACAATGATTATTTTTATATAACTGAGTGGTTGGGGGTCTTACTCAAGGGCCCAATCGTGGAACTGGGATTTAAATCCAAAACCTTCTGATCATTAGCCCAGAGCCTTACCCACTAAGCAAGCACTAAGTACCTAGTAAATAGACTTGTTTCTGTGGATTTTTTGGGGGGGGGGGGGGGGGGGGGGGGGGGGGGGGGGGGGGGGGGATCGTGCTTATGCTTTTAGTTTAGTAGTAATATATGTATGTAAATTTTACATTTTCAGTAATTTTGGCATTGACTGTACTTAGGTGCATTAACTGAGTAGGACAATCTTTTAAAACATAGCATGTTCTATTTCTGACTTTGTATCATAGACCTGTCTGTTTCTATAAACAACCTGAGAGAAAAATGAGTGACAGTGTGGAACATGTAAGGTACAGTCCAAGGCCAAAGATGGATTGGATGAAAAGAGAATCCGAGAAGGAGAGGAAGAAAGGAAGCCAAGCAAAGGAGAGCAGCGTATCCCCCCGCAGATTAAAAGTGACAGCTAATTTACCTGTCCTCTCCAGAGCGCAGTGATCATTCCTCTCCGCCTGCTCGCAGCGGAATCCCATTTAACACTACATATACCTTAGCTAAAGTCAAGCAATGCCTCCTTTTCCAATTTATGAAGAGTGTGCATGTCTCCTCGAGGCAGATCAAGGAGAAAGTGGTAATTTGTTGACACGTTTCTGAAAGGCGAAGCAGAAAGGTCTAAACGATGAGCTTTACAAAACGCTGACCTTGTTTAGCGTCGAACCTCCGACATCGGCAAGAGGTCTGAAATAAAACTTTTTACTTTTAATGCAGTAAAGTCCTGAAGTCACTACATTTTCCCCCCTCAGTGATTCTTGTATGGAGTGTGACCTGCTTGTTCACTGTGGTAGAGATATACACAGTGTATGGTGTATCTAGGAGATGAGGAGGTCCAGGAGAAGCATGAGCACGTGAGGCGTGGGGACTTTTTATGCTGGTGATATGAGAAGTTTACACAGAATTGTCAGAGGTAGCACTGCTGCTTCACACCTCATGGGTCGCTGGTTCGATCCTGAACTCGGTGTACTGTCTGTACAAAGTTTCTTCTTATGCTCATGTAGATTTCCACTGTGCTCTCCAGTTTCCTCCAAGGTGCACTGACTATGAGCAAGTGCCCTGTTTGGTCTGGGTTCCTGTTTTCCACTCAGTGTTCCTGAGATCGACTCCGGATCCACCGTGACCTTTATTTTAGTCCTGGTGCCTCTAGTGCCTTCAATGCTGCGCTAGCAAAAAACATCTATGGTGTGGAGCCTGACATGATGCAGTTAAGCCAACTGTCTAGTTTTTAATGTTTGTTCAATGGTATACCAAGTTTTTGAGGTTAGTTTTAAGGGTTAAGCTGAGGCTTGGATCATATTCAGCTCTACCTCCTGGACCTTTGTTCTGCAATCTCCTACTTATGGTTGTTTCTTTCTTGGCCACTTATTTGGCGGCAAATAACTCCAATCTGTTTTCTACCTGTTCGTGTGGGGGTCAAACTTTAATCAAGTGCAAGTTCATTCATTTGTTAATTCATTCATCAAACCACTTTAGGGTCTACTAGGGTTGCAGAGAGGCTAGAGCCTATCTCAGCCAGCTCCAGGTGAAGGCGGAATACACTCTGAACAGCTCTCCAAGTCAACTACTTGCACCATATTAGCACAGGGAGAACCCTCACCAAATCCAGGACCCTCTTGCTAATCAATACACCATCATACCGCCCCTTTTATAAGTTTTTAACAAGTTTAGTGAAACCCTGCTGGAGCCCCCAGTGCAGCTAACTGGGTTATCAAATGCAGCCCATGTCTGTCACTGTCTATGGTGAGAGGCATGTAAAAGAACCGTTGCTGATTTTCGTCAAGAGTAGCTGCATTGCCGTCAGTGTGTTTCTGCCCTGTGATGGCCTGGCGAGCTGTCCAGGATGTACTCTGCCCTCGCCCAGAGTCGGCTGAGATGGGCAGCAGCCTTTCTGCGTCCCTAATTAGGATTAAGCGGTTCAGAAAATGAATGAATGAATGGATCATGGTGGAGAAATATCTGGATACAGGACCAGGGGTGGTGAGATACACCGAAGTCCACCGAATTTCTTTTTTACTGCCCAGTGCAGTAAATTACGTGCTTACTGTTCTGGTTGCATCACTTCAAATCCAGAAAATGTTCCAATCTGGACAAGTGCCTGTAAAAAAAGTTTCGTTTTTTAAAATTTATATAAAAATTGAAAGTGCCAAAGGCTTTCATATTTTGATGTCGGCATAGCATGAACTGGGCGCGTTAATAATTATGTAAATGGAAGGTCCTCATGAGGATAATAAGACAAACCCAAATTGTGTGTGTGTGTGTTTATAAATCCTAGTAGGGAAACAGGGATAAAAATGTTTGAACCCTTGAGGCACTTTTCTCCCCATCAGCTGCCCGTCCTCATCCTCTCCACCTTCAGCATAGGAATGAACTCTGCCATTTACCTTCTACACATGCAAAACAACTCCCACACACTCTTTCAGACCACACTCACAAAAACACCCAGGAGATCTCTGTTTAGGCACACTCCACTAGAGAGGCTGTGTAGGGCTGAAATGCAGCAGAGGATTTATAGAAAACTGGCACTCATCTCTCTCTCTCTCTCTCTCTCTCTCTCTGTCTCTCAGTGTGTCTCTCACTCTCTCTCATTCACTCACTGTCTCTCTCTCTCTCTCTGTCTCTCAGTGTCTCTCTCTCTCTCACTTTCTCTCCCTCACTCACTGTCTCTCGCTCTCTCTCTCTCTCTCTCACTCATTCACTCTCTTTCTCTTTCACTTACTCACTCACTGTCTCTCTCTCTCTGTCTCTCAGTGTGTGTCTCTCTCTCTCTCCCACTCACTCACTGTCTCTCTCTCTCTCTGTTTCTCAGTGTGTGTCTCTCTCTCTCTCTCACACACTCTCTCTCTCTCTCTGTCTCTCAGTGTGTCTCTCTCTCACTCGCTGTCTCTTACTCGCTCTCTCCCCCTCTGTCTCTCAGTGTGTCTCTCTCTCTCACCCACTCACTGTCTCTCGCTCTCTCTCTCACTCCCTTGCTCACTCACTCACTGTCTTATTCTCTCACACACACACTCTCTCTCTCTATCTATCTTTATCTATCTCTCACTCACTCTCTCTTTCTCTCACACACACTCTCTCTCTCTCTATCTATCTCTATCTATCTCTCACTCACTCTCTCTTTCTCTCACTCTCTCTCTGGCTTTCTATCCATCTATCTTGTCCTCGATCTGTCCTAGTGGCCCTGTGGACTGGGACACTGCTTTCCCTTAAAAAACTTAGACAACTTCATGGGAATTCCAAAGTTTTGCTCTGTAATGATGAATAGAGCTGTTAAAAAAAAAATCTAGGTCAGTCTGTTTTTTAAACTTTATCAGGTTATAGCCAGTAATAGCTGCTGTGAGTATTGTAACCTTGAATACTTATTTTCTCATTTAGCACTTTGTGACACTATAGATACTCACTCAACCGCTTAATCCTACTAGGATCCACACAACCATTCACTCTCACACCTAGGGTCGATTTGAAACAGCCAGTTAACCTAATGCACATGTCTTTGGACTGTAGGAGAAAACTGTAGTACCCAGAGGAAACCCATGCAAACTCCACACAGAAGCCTGAAAATCAAACCCAGCACCTTCTTACTGTGTGGTAGACGTGCTAACGCCTATGCCATTCTGCCTCCCCAGCCCTATTAGTAGTAGAATTAAAATGGGAATAAACACATTTATGTAGCCTGCACAGTCTTGCATGGTGCCTCGCGATATAAACTCACTGACCAATCAAGTGGCTTCAGTGCAATGCATAAATTCATGCTTAGTTCACATATACAGTAACTGCAGAACGATGGCATTGTTATTGGTGCCTGATGTGACAGTTTGAATATTTAGTAAACTTGTGCTTATAAATGCATGAATTCATGGAAGCAATCTGCCTTGTGTCAACACTTCAAGCTGGTGGTGGTGGTGGTGTGATGATGTGGTTTTCTTTGCATACTTTAGGCCAGTTTGTACCAATTCAATTCAGTTTCCATTGTATAGCGCTTTTTTTTCAATTGACATGGTCACAAAACAGCTTTACACAGTAAAACAAATTTAAAAAAGGAATTTAAACATTCATTCATTCATTTTCTGGACCGCGTAATCTTAAGGGTCACAGGGAAGCTGGCGCTCATCTCAGCCGACTCTGGGTGAGGGCGGAGTACACCCTGGACAGCTTGCAAGGCCATCACAGCGTGGAATTTAAACATTTAAACATTTCTTCTACAAAACCCACATATGCCTAATGAGCAAGCCCGTGGTGATGGTAGCAAGGAAAATCTCCCTTAGAGGACAAGAGGAAGAAACCTTGAGTCTGGTTCCTCTTAAGGTTTCTTCCTCTTGTTTTACTTTTTTTTATTTTACTATGAAGTAATAAAGAGTGGATATACTGGACTGACAAAAATCTTAACAGAGACCTGAAAGAAACCAGCTTTTCTATCTTCTCTTTCACAGAATTGACCACCATCATCTTTTCTGGACACATTTACAAATACAGGGCGGCAAGGTGGTGCAGTGGGTGGCATGTTCGCCTCACAGCAAAAGGGTCCTTGCTTTGATACCACAGTAGATTTGTTTTAAAGTGATAGATTTTGTATAGTAAGCATACTATACAAGATACTGTGTGGTACTTTGTAGTATGCTATTCATCCTTGAAAGGGTGGCACAGTGGTATACTGGTTAGCACGTCTGTCTTACAGTAGGGTTCGAATTCTGAGTGTTTCTGTGTGCAGTTTGCCTGTTCTCCCCATGCTCCTGTGGGTTTCCTCCAGGTTCTCCAGTTTCCTCCCACGGTCCAAAAACATGCACATTAGGCTAATTGGTTGTCCCAAATCGCCCTTAGCTGTGAGTGTGAGTCTGAATGGGTATGTGAGTGTTGGTCCTGCGATGGCCTGGAGTGCCAGCCTCCCTGCAACCCTAATTAGGTATAAGTGGTTTCGAAAATGAATGAACGAATGAATTTACAAATACATCCTGTAATTTCTCATTCATTCTTACATTTTCCAAGCCGCTTATACCTAATTAGAATTGAGGGGAGGCTGGCGCCCATCTCAGCCGAGAGCGGGGTACACACTCGGCAGCTCGCCAGGTCATTGCAAGGCCAACACACACACACACTCACACCTAGGGATGATTTGGAAGAGCGTACTGTGCATCTTTTTGGACTGTGGAGGAAACCCATGCAAGCACAGGGAGAACATGACACAGAAATGCCCGAGCCTGGAAATCAAACCCAGGCCTTCTTGCTGTGGAGCATTCGTGTTAACTACTGCACCACCGTGCTGCCCCTTCCTGCCACTTCTACTTTAATAAGAAAATTGTGCTCCAACCTTGCTGTGTAGCAAGATTTACTTCCGTAACAATATCCAGCCGTCCAGTTACTGAGATTTGCATAAAAGCCTTTTGTTGGCCAGTGAACACACACGGTAGGATGGATTTTTTAAAGTAGGTGTCCCAAATAATATGCTTTTAATTCACCCTGTGGTGCCGACTGCTTTGTTAAACTAATCAGTTGCTTCTCCTAAAACCACAGTAAATTTTTCAGCAAATTTCCAGTTTAAATATCTGAATTTAATATCAGAATGTTAAATATCTTTTATAAATACATCAGTTTTAACAAATTCTCTCCAGCTGAAATAATTAGAGCTGTCTGGCTAGATGTAATAAAGAGAATCTAAGAATGTGAGCATTCTTTTGATGATCTGTACCAGAGAAAAGGGCACGCATAGCAACGGAGCAACATCAAATTACGTATTTACTACACAGTCTTTAGAGCTCAGAGGTATTTAGGCTTCATTTCTAGAGTGGAAAAGCAAAAGAGCACACCGAACATTATTTATACAGTCGATTTAAATTGAAGAGTGCAGGGGAAGAACGATCCATGTCACTCTTTTGTCTTTTCTCAGAAAACTTAAAACAAAATTTGGAACATGATGGACAAGAATGCGTGTAAAATTCCAAACAACGTTTATTAGGTACTATAATTACATGTACAGGCAGCACGGTGGTGCAGCGGTTAGCATGTCTGCCTCACAGCAAGAAGGCCTGGGTTCAAGTCCCAGGCTCAGGAATCCCAGGGTCGATATTGTTATGGAAATAAAGTTTGCTACACAGCAAGGTTGTGAAGGAGCGACAAGGTGGTGTGATACTTAGCATGCACGCCCCACAGCAAGAAGGCCTGGGCTCAGGGCATCTTTTTGTGGAGTTTGCAGCTGCAAACCCGTGCTTGCATGAGTACTCCAGTTTCTTCCCACAGTCCAAAAATATGTGCGGTAGGCTAATTTGCTGTTCCAAATCGCCGCTAGGTGTGAGTGAGAATGGTTGTATGTGTGTTGGCCCTTTGATGGCCTCAGCCACTCATTTGGAGCAGTGGGCTGCCATATACACTAGGGTGTCCAGAGAGCAGTCAGGTGTTAGGTGCCTCGCTCGAGGGCACTTCAGCCATGAAGGTGAAGAAAGGGAAGTTGCATCTTACTCCCCCCACCACCACACATTTTTCCTGCTGGTTTTGGGAGTTGAACCAGTGAACTTTCAGTTCCAAAGCCGCTTCTCTAACCATTAGACCACGGCTGCCCCTCAGAATTTACGGAATGTCACCAAAATCTTTTCAGCACATCTCCATGGTGCAAAAAAAAGAAAGTTTTTCGCTGTTTCTGTGTGCACAAAGGTCCTGGGTTCTTGTCCTGGGCTCGGCTCAGGCGTTTCTATGTGGAGTTCGCATGTTCTCCCTGTGCTTGCATGGGTTTCCTCCTGGTAATCTGGTTTTCTCCCACGATACAAAGACATGCACATTACGCTTAAATTACTCACACCGTGTTTCCCCGATAATAAGACACTGTCTTATTTTTTTTTTTGGCTCAAAAAACACCATAGGGCTTATTTTCGGGGTAGGTTTTATTTTAATTAACATTAACAGCAAT
>JAOUQZ010000027.1:4979966-4991009 GCA_028564935.1 Neosilurus hyrtlii
GTGTGTGTGTGTGTGTGTGTGTGTGTGTGTGTGTGTGTGTGTGTGTGTGTGTGTGTGTGTGTGTGTGTGCGCGTGCTCAATATAAATACATAAATCAGTGTTTGTACACAGTCCTGTCTCTATAGAGGGGAAACAAACACAAAGTGACTGGCTGTCAGCCACACAACACTTTCCCAGCCAATAAGCAGAGGGCATTTGTGCTTGGACACAGCTCGCATGCCCTGTTTCTGGAGGGAGGATAAGGGATGTCACTGTTAGTGTCGTTGCCCTAGCAAAGGATATCCATGAATTTGCGGATGGAGCATTTGAAGGAGCACTGATGGGAGATTGGTGTTTGTTTGGCTCTTCAGTTCACATATCTATAGTCTATTTGTCGAATTGATGAGTTTTTCTTTAACCTGGAAAATCTGCTTGTACTAGCAGTCCATTCGAGCTGTGGTGATTCTGGGGCTTCTGCAAATTTGTTCCATTAGATGAGTTGGTGAAAGGTTTTATGTTTGCTTGTTCTAGGTTGTGTTCTTGGATTGTGGTTTTGAATTTTGTTTAATGTTAGTATTCTTTTTTAACAATATAGGATTTAAAGGGGGTGGCATTTTAGCACATCCACCCAATAGCAAGACGGTCCTGGGTTCAAGTTTGTATGTTCTCCCCATGGTTATATGGGTTTTTTCTGGGTACTCTGGTTTCTTCCCACAGTCCAAAGACATGCTTATTAGGCTAACTGGCTGCTCTAAATTGCCCCTAGGTGTGAGTGCAAGTGTGAATGCTTGTGTGCACCTGTGATGGTCTGGCTAGCTGTTCACGGGGTACCCTGCCTTTGGCTCCAGCAAGTGGTAAGGTGAAGTGATTCGGCTAATTTATGAATTTAAAGACGCATGGTGGGTTTAATATTAAGGGAATTTTCACTGACTTTCATTCAACATCATTTCACTGTTCTTATTAAATCATTCCTATTAGATCCCGATTAAAATTCAGCAGTATAACATGAATAACTGAATAAAAATCTGAGACCTAAAGAGCTGGCCTGGGTTACACTTCCTACACGAATAGGTCATTTCTGACTTGCGTCACTGCTGAACTGCTTTCCATACTTTTCACCTGAGCAAAACAGGTAGAAAGTACACATTGTTACACATGGTCTGACAGGCACAGAACAGCCATGTTGACAGAATGAATCATCTGAGATGCTTCTGCTCTCGTCTCTGGACGTGCTGTCTTTTCCTGAGGCTGTAACTGACAGAGAGATGACTCGCTGTTTGACATAGTGAACTATATACATTATAACAGGACTTAATGTTTTGTGGGTTGGTTCTGTGGCAAGAAGGAGCCCTTAAAGAGTCTTTACTTTTCTGAAGTTTCTTGTCTTATACTCATAATATTCATATGTCATGTCTTGTATGTTAAATTGTTGGTCCTGGGGGCCCGGAACAGGTCCTGTTTTATGATTGTCTATTCATATTCATCTATATTAGATATATGTATATCATAAGACAATAATTGTTGTTAGTGTTACCTGGAAATACAACATTTTACAACATAGATTATAAATAATCCACATTTTTTAAGCTTAAAACCATCAATAGTTGTTTAGGATCCAGGTAAATCCTCATGCTTTATCTACTGTGGTTTGGCAAGACACAAATCCTGAGCCAGCATGCTTGAGCTACTCAGCTCAAAAGCTTCTGTGAAAGACATGATAGGTGTTGTTTTCCCGTCAAAAATATATTTTGTTAGATTCTTGAAATTGTCTGTACATTCTAAAAGTAATGAATACATCAAATACAATAATATTAATAACATTAATAAATTCATAAATAAAAATATTGCCATCTGTGGCAGTCACAAGACATCAGTCCAAACATTTAATTCTGTCTGAATGAAATGATTGAATGCCCTTCCTACCTGCCTACTTAACCTTCTTTCACAAACAACCTGTGAATTTTTTGTCGTATGAATTTGGCAGGGCTGCAACCAGAGGGACTTGAAATAAAAGGCAAGCCTTCCAAACTCTCCTGTTACACGTGAACGTATATTCTCATTATCAGGTGGTTTTTTCGGGTGGTGCCCGAAATTACAAGCATATGATGTGAATTCCCCAGTTCATGTAAGGCAAGTCAATGGCAATAATAACAGTATACAAATATTAAAGTAAGAAATCAGATATAAACTACTGAACTTCTGAATAAAATAAAACTGCCCCATCTAGGGGCAGCCATGGCCAAATGGTTATAGAAGCAGGTTTGTGAGCTGGTTCAATTAGCAATTCAGGGGAAAGGGGTGAGGTGCACCTTCCCTTCCTCCACATTCATGGCTAAAGTGCCCTTGAGCAAGGCACCTAACTCCGAGCGCCCCAATGTGTGTGAGCAGCCGAATGCTCCGAGTATGTGTGTGCTCACTTTGAATGGGTTAAATGCAGAGGCAAAAATTTCCCTTGTGAGAATAATACAGCATGTCAAAAAAGAAAATATACAGCAAACAAACATTGGCTCATTTTCCAAAATGAATGGTACAACCTGCTGTTATTCATCTACAAATTACTTCTGAATTTACTGTTGGATACACGTGAACCACATGCACTTTTTTGCAGTACAGTGTTGCCTCCCTGGGTGCAGATTTTTATGACTTTTTTCCCATGAAGAAAGTTGTAATAATGGTAGTAATTAGACGTATACAAAGTTTGCTAACTTTTATTCACTTTTGGGTTAATTTTCCATAAGGCTTTTTTGTTGTTGTTGTTGTTGTTGTTGTTGTTTTGTTTGCAGTAGTACTTTCTCTGTTGGCCTGGATGCTAATCCAAATAGATTGGAATTTGGTTTGTTGGGTGATTCATGCAGGGATACAGGTCTGCTGTGTTCACACATGAAGACATCTGGTTTGCAATCTTTTTTTCCCCCTGACAAGCTGAACCCAAAGCCTTATGGATTATTCAGTGAAGGCCTGTCAAAATATTGAAATATTTCTCTTCAGCTCTCTCTCTCTCTCTACTCATCTATCACTATCTTTCTGTCACATTTTCCATTATGCCATGCATGACTGGTGTCTTAGCCCTGGGGGGTAAATGGCTAAATATGACAGGTGGTTCTCGGTAGCTGTCCACCAGAGTTCAGTATTGTTTTTTTTTTTTTTAAATGTAGTAATTCTGCTTCTGTCATGTCACTATGTTAATTTTTAAACATGAGCCACATTCAGTCCGCTGCAATCAGGGCAGATGTTCTGTTCAGGATGTCAGATGGTATTTACTAAAGAAAGGTGCCATTTATTTATTGAACATGGTATTTATATATGGAAATAGCCAGGTCTCTGCTGCATTACTGACTCACACACTTGACACTTCACACTTCATGAAGTCTGTGCGACATGCTTCCAGTGTTTCACAATTTCCTCTGTAATCTGAACAGAGGGATATATAAAGTGTTCAATTCATTCTCATTTTATTACAGAAATATCTTTACATGCTGGTCTACATGAACAGTGTATTATACTCTACAAAGGCCTGTCTGAAGCTTTGGCAATTTAGACTAGAGCAATGGTGAAAGAATATCTAGAATCTTCATGGCAGTAAAACTGTGCAGTTGGAACTCTAATGAGCTCAGTTTGATTCATCTGCTTTGCAAAATTGCTCTCTTGTTGATACCCTACAGGCAATTCTTGATCCTACCTAGCAGTGCTTCTGCCCGTCTATTATTCATCTCAGTATGGCTACAAGGCACAGTCAGTCTGTGTCTAAATTAATTGTAATCTCTTCTTTACAAAAGCAACACAGCAGGAAATAAGCGACAAATTGATTAATCCTATGCACGCAAGCGTACAGTATATAATAATAAAACCATTCATTTTCTAAGCTGCTAATCCTAATTAGGGTTGTAGGGAGGCTGGCGCCCACCTCAGCTGACTCTGGGCGAAGGTGGGGTACACCCTCAATAGCTTGCCATGCGTATATAAAAATAATTATAATACTAATAATAATAACAACAACAACAGCAATACTAATAATAACACTCATGCAGCGCAAACCTTCACCAAGCCCAACAATTCTCCATATGAACCAAAAATTGTCCTTTGTAACAATAAAAAAAAAAAAAGAATCCAGGAGTCCAATAGAGACTTTCATGTCCAAAGCCTGACCTCTGGTAGAAATTTCATGAAAATGGGCACCTAATGTTTTTGCATAATCCTGCTAACAGTCACACAAATTACACCCTGAATAGCTCACCAGGCCATCACAGGGCAACACACACAACCATTCACACACACACACACATCTAGGGTGATTTAGAACAGCCAGTTAGCCAACTGTGTATATTTTTGGACTGTGGGAGGAAACTGGAGTACCTGGAGGAAACGCACATAAGCACAGGAAGAACATACAGACTCCAAACAGAAACTCCCGAGCCTGGGAATCAAACTCGATGATGATGATGATGATGATGATGATAATAATCATCATCATCATCATAATAATACTTAATAAATTAATTTAATTAATGAAAAAAATGTAATTAATTTCTTAATTTGCTGAATTACTTTATCCTTAATTAGGTTCATGAGCCTACTTCAGCCGACTCTTGAAAAAAGGCAAAGTAAACCTTGAGCAGCCAATCCGTTGCAGGGCCAACACATTCAACCATTCATACTCACACCTAGGACCAATTTGGAACAACAAATTAGTCTAATGTGCCTTTCTTTGTGGAAGGAAACTGGAGCACCTGGAGGAACCCCCCCTCCCCTCCCACAGGCACAAGAAGAACACACAATACACAGAAATGCCCTCATTGATCCCACAATCCTGTTGCTGTGAAGTGGACATGCTAACCGCTACACCGCTGTGCTGCCCCATACCACCACCAAGAACAACAACAATAATAATTATTTTGTTGTTGTAGTAGCAGAAGTTATTATTGTATGTATTCTGCAGTGAGGGTAAATGTAATTCCGTGCTGTATCGTGAAATATTTCTGATCCGTACTGCTCTCTTTAAAGAAGCAAGCTTCGGGTTCTGTGATCTTACAGCAGCTTACTACGTCTCCCAGAAGAAGCGAATTTGCAAGTGCGTCTCGTTGTATTCATAACTGAGTCCGTGTCAGTCAGTCAGGCAGAACAGAGTCTTAACAAGGGGCTGCAGAGTGTTCCAGACAGTCTTTGTGCTATTGATACATGTATACCTCTGACTCATTGCACTCTTTTATTCTGCTCCTCTCTCTCTCTTTCCTTTTTTTTTGTATTCAACTTCTCACTCGCTCAAAGGCTCAGAGTCAATAAAGTCCCCTTCCCTTGTAAAAACGAGAGACCTAGACTTTTATGAACTTTTGTCCACTGAGCACTGAACACAAAACTTCTATATACACAGCCTAGCATGAAAATAGTCCCCGGTACCTGTAAAGCGATCATATTAAATGGGAGATGGATGGCTGTAGATGTTTTCCAATAGTGAATAAAGCTCACAGAGTAGAACAATGAAGTTCTGAAAGTTAATTTGGTCCATAGGGGTCCCGTACATGACTGGACTCAGCCACCCTTTGACACTCTGTCATGCTGAGGAACTTGCTTGAACTTGCGCTTGTTTGTCCGCATATCAGCCTGCTCTGAACGTGCCATTAACATTTATTGAAATAAAAGTGTGATGAAGAGCAGTAATTATTTATCTGGCTGCCTTTAGCCTCTGTGTGCACTGATGGATTAAATTAACATGCTGACTAGGTGCTGTGATTAACAATATCTGCATAAACAACGAGACATTTACTCCAGATGTGGAGCGAAACGATAAGACCCAAATAATCACTCTGTTGAAAGCATACCTCTTTCTCACCTCCTACTTATTTTCTTCTGCTGTCAAATCCTTCCATCCTTTTCTTCCTCCCCGACAGGTGCTGAAGGGATGCAAGAAGCTTTGCTTGTCAGTGTGTTCAATGGGGCGGATCCCTGGAGGTTATGTGACCAATCATGTGTACACGTGGGTGGATCCTCAAGGCCGAAGCATCTCGCCGCCCCCCGACCTGTTGGAGCAGCATACTGCAGGCGGACAACACTTTAACAGCCAGCGCCGTGGACACACCCCACACCCGGGAACAGAAAGAAGGGTGAGTATGTGTGGCTCATTGCTTTTTTTGAATCCTCTGTCAATCATACATATGTGATACAAAGGTTTAGATAAACAACTAGAATGAATAGTGAAAATAATTACCCTGTAGTGCTGTGCTAGGGCGTTAAGGTGGCCTAGTGGTTAGTCCGGGGCTCGTGTGTTTCTGTGTGGAGTATGCATGTTCTCCCCGTGCTTGCATGGGTTTCCTCTGAGTACTATAGTTTTCTCCTGTGGTCCAATGACATGCATATTAGGCAAATTAGCTGTTCCAAATTACCCCTAGCTTGTAAGTGTGAATGGTTGTGTGTTTGTGTTGGTCTGATGAGCTGCTCAGGGTGTACCTTGCCTTCACCCAGTCTAGGATAGGCTCCAGCCTCCCTGTGATCATAATAGGATTCTGCAAATGAGTGAGTAAGTGAATGCTTAGCTATAAAAAAAAATACTGGCTGTAAATAAGCGAATTTAAAATTGAAGATTTGAAGACCCCTTATAAATGAGACCCCTAGTGTATTATTATTACCTAAACATTCCATCTCCAGATCAAGACTTCTGTCTGTTCTCCATTTCCAGGGATGATTTGAATTTGGAATATCTAAGTCAAAGGTCAAGGTCAGAACAAAGTCAGAAGGATAATATATATATAGAGAGAGAACGCTTGTAACTTTGAAACAAAGGCCGATAGACATGCCATTACTATGGAGCACTAATATGAAATCATATATAGGCTTTCAAACAAGACAAATATCTTTGACCTTGATTGACCTTTAAGGCTAAAAAATGAACGTCTCAGCATTTTCAGTGCTTATAACTTCAAAACAAGCACCAATAGACATGCTGTTAGTATGGAACACTAATAGAAAACCATATGTAGGCTTTTATATGAGACAATTTCCTGAGTGACCTTCAAAGGTCAAACCACTGTCTTATTGTAAAATCTTCAAAGTTGAGACATTTTTCACTAATTTGGTCAAGTCCATGTACTGGAGATCATATTGTGAAACAAGCACAATTATTCATTCATTTATTTTCTGAGCCACTCAAATCTAATTAGAGTCGCGGGAAGGCTGGATCCTATCTCAGCCGACTCTGGGTGAAGGCGGAGTACACCCCAAATTGGTCGCCAGACCACTGCAGGGCCAACACACATACAACCATTCACACTCACTCTCACATCTAGAGCTGACTTGGAACAGCCAATTAGCCCACTCTGCATGTTTTTGGACTGCGGGAGGAAACCGGAGTATCCAGAGGAAACCCACAAAAGAACGGGGAGAACAAAAACGCCCCGAGCCTGGGAATCAAACCCAGTGCTTCATGCTCTGAGGCAGATGTGCTAACCACTGCGCCTAGGTGCCAACCTGAAAAAAAGCACATGTGCAATTAAAATTATTACTTACTTCATTATGTGTAGCAGAGATAACTTGCAGCCCCCCCCCCCCCCACATTTTTGTCTTTCTCAAGCTCTCATTCATACCAATTCACCATTTTAGTCAATCATGACTGAACTTTGTCGCTTCTTCTCTCTCAGTCTTTCACCTCTGCTGTCAGTTGCCTTGTGCTCTACTCAAATTGTAACCTCAAACCCAAAAGTTCAATTCCAGCGCAGTGTTTGAGAAGGGCAGAACTGAATCCAATTACCAGATCTTCTCTACAATGTGTTTTTTTCTTCCTATCTCTTTTGATGACGTGAGAAAAATCTAAATAAAAATGACAGCCATGAGAGGTCTGTAGAAAGTAGGCATTCACGGTTAGCAGGAGGGGCATTTCCAAACAGTGTATAGTATGATGCAGTTTGTTGTTTTTGCCGAAAGGGAGCTGACTGATATCAGTCTTGGTCCAGCCCAAACAACAATCCTTTCTGTCTGTCAGCATGATTTATTTCCATATCTGAACCAGACATATCCATAGTCATTTATCATATTATCATTGCACCTGCATCTCAAAATGTTTGTGATTTGTCTGTTTGGAATTTTAAAGGTTTAGATACTATTAAAACATTAAATTCCCTTGTATTTGTTCTCTCACATAATTGCAAGATAATAATTGTACAGTATTAGCACTTTGGATTTTGGATTGTTTCTAAAATGCTTAATGATGCTAAAGATTTTTAAGTTTTTGGAGTTGAAGTCTCGGGCTCTGAGATCAGGCCACACCCATCCAATCATCCATAATCGATAAAAAAATCCATATATTAGTTACCAAGCAGGTTCTCAGGTTGAGCCTTGTGGCTGTTTGGGGTCTTTCTCTGTGGAATTCCTTTACGTTCTTCCCAGGCTTTTTCATGGTTTCCTCTGGGTTCTCCGGTTTCCTTCCACAATCTAAAGACATTAGGTCAACTGGCTACTATAAATTGGACATTTGTGTGAACGTGAGTGTGAATAAAGGTTTGTATCTGTGTTAGCCCTATGATAGATGGCAACCTTTTCAATGTATGCCCCGCCTGTCTCCCAAAGTCAGCTGGGATTGGCTCCTCTGGGATCTGGAGAGATAAATGGTATATGATATTCCTTACTGAACAAGTTTTTTGTGGGAACTTTCAAACCCCATGAACAAATCCTGCGTATATCAGGATTAATTTATTTTAATAACTTGTTTATAGAAAGGAATAAAATGAGGGAACCAAACACACAATGTTAGTCTCAACATGTAAAGTACACTGTTTAGAAACCGTAGGTTAAGAGAACATTTCAATAACACAAGAATAGAATTTGTTGTTTATTTGTGAATTGTTTATTCTGTAAAATGTATAATTTGCTAACAGAATCAATGTCAATCAACTACAAAACATCTAAGAAATAATTTATTCTAGTAAGAGTACAAGCGAGTATCCATAGGATGCGAACTCCACTATCACCACAGAATAGCGAGATGCCAGTCCGTGGAATAGAGTTACTATCGCTATATGCGCCAGGAATGTCATGCACTTCCTCAATGTAATTGGGTTAAAAGCCTTGCTATTCAAATTAGTAATACATTGTGTGGCAGTAAAAGTTTATTTTGCCAGTTAAAAAACCCCAAAGATACCCACTGCATATTGCACATAGAATTCTCATGAGAAATTTCACCACACGTACGCTCGAGGGACAGACGTGCGAATAGTTCCTGAAGTTCTAAAAAAGATGCCTTTTTTTTTATCAGTGGGGCTCTGCGTGACCATGGTCACTTGCTACTTGTGGCTTCCTGTGTGAACGAGTCTTAATTGCTGCATTACAAGCCAACGGGGCTTTAAAAAAAGTTAATCGTTCATTCATCATTCATTTGCTGAAGCACTTAATCCTAATTAGGGTCGCGGGGAGTCTGGCGCCCATCACCGCAGACTCTGGGCGAGGGCAAAGTACACCCTGGACAGCTCACCGGACCAACGCAGGGCAGAAACATGTTGACGGCTATGCATCCTACTCTTTACGAAAATCAGCAATGTTTTTTAACATGCCTCTTACCACATTGAGAGACATGGCTGGTGTTTGATAACCCAGTTATTATTTTTATTTTAACCTTACTAATCCCCACTATTTAATAAGGGGTGTGTGCACTTTTTAATCTACTATTGAGATGAATCTACTGTTGAGAAGTTAGATGAATGAATGCTCAAGAGGAAGGACATTTTGATGAATAAATGAATGAATAGATGAATGGATGTTATCTGGATGGATAAATAGATGGCTGGTTGGATGGATAGCTTGTTACAGGGCTAAATGAATGAATGATTTGAAATATGGAAAAATGGGAGGGGAGATTGGCTAGATGGATTTGTAGAGGGTTAAATGAAAGGATGGTCTACATAGATTAATGGACATGTGGATGGAAGGATATATGGGACTATATATATGGATGAATGGATATACAATGTAATGGATGGATTTTTGGATTGAAATCAGGCAGATGGGTTGATGGCTAGATGGTTAGGTGGATGATTGGTTAGATGAATATATGGATTGGTATATTGAAAGATGCATGGATAGTTGATTGGTTGGATGAGGTAGCATGTGAGAGGAGGTATTACGAAGCTTAATGGAAACCATCAGAGAAGTTTCTCAGTAACTTTTTTTTAACTTTTTTTCAACATTGATTAATTAAAAAAAAACAATTAGCTGAATTTCATTCCCTTTGGTCCCCTGTGATTAGCTCCATCACTTAGTGTTGGTGGAGGACTGTGACCTCATCCTTTAGTGGGTTGGATAATGGCCGGGAGTGACTAGGGTTTGTGGGTTCTTGGTGGTTTCCAGTGGTGCTCGGCCAGGCTGCTCTGCAGTGGGGACGGCCCTGGGCCCGGGCTGTTTGGGGGCTGTGGGGGGCCAGTGGTTGGGGTTGCCTCATGGCGGGGGGGGTGGGGGCACTGATGGTTCCTCAGTCGGTGGGTATCAACCAAGGGCTGGGTGGCCGGGCTATTCTGAGGTGGGCTGGGTGGGGGTTATGGGCCCTGGGGCCGGGGGGGTGGCCCCCCGCTCGTCGAGGTGGTGGGATCTTTATGTGCCCAGTGTCTGGGCCTGTCCGGATGTGCTGCCATGGGGCGGGTTAGCGCATGCCCTGGTGTCTGGTTGCCGTCCTGGGCCCTGGGTGTGGCCCGGTGGAGGGAGGATTGGGGAGGATTGTGGGGTGTGAGCTTGTGTGGGTGTGTGTGGGCAAGTGCTGGGACAAATGGCGCGGAGTGTGAGGAGGTGTTTGTGTGTGGGGGGGTGAGAGGGACAGTGTGCATTTGTGGGGGGGGGGCTGGGGGTGGCGTGCAGTGCGTCTGGGCTCTCCCACTGTCCTCCTCACTCTCCTCTTCTTCCCTTCTGGGCGTGTGGTGGGCGGGTGCCTTTTAGGGTCAGTGGTAGCTCGTTGGCTGCAGTCGCTGGGTCGTGGGGGCGGCTGCTCCTGGCCTGTCTTGCCCTGTGGGGCCTCCCAGGGAACAGGGGTGCTTAGTGCTGCTTGCAGCTCTCTATCTGGAGGGCAGGTTGCCTCCCTCCGGACTGACATCCCCA
>JAOUQZ010000027.1:5013687-5032891 GCA_028564935.1 Neosilurus hyrtlii
CCTAGGTGTGAGTGTGAATGGTTGTGTGACTGATGGCCCTACGATGGCCTGGCGAGCTGTCCAGGGTGTACCCCGCCAGCCTCCCCGCGACCCTAAGTAGGAATAAGCGGTTCAGAAAATGAATGAATGAATGAATGGCTTAGAAAATGGATGAATGAATGAATGAATATTTTACTTGTTACAGAGGTGGGTTTGTATATTATTCAGGAAATTGTAAGTGAACCACATTGCATAATAGCGTGTTTTTTTAAAGTATTTAAGGTTTTAGTGTATACTATAAGCAAACACTAGAACAAACAAAATCAAGATTTTCATGGGTTTTTTATTTAAAGAGTGATAATGATGCTGTCTGCTCCAAGTGACCGTGTCAAATCGTGCATGTCTGTCATTTTGATTCAAGTATTATTCACTTGGAATAATAGTTTTTAATCCCTAGCAAACCAGTCAGACCGCAGGTAGTATATACCAACTACTTGTATGTATATAAACAATGTTGTGCTAACAAAAGTTTAAACCGGTAGAAGAGTTCAAGTATCTTGGGGTCTTGTTCACAAGTGACGGAAGGATGGAGCGGGAGATCGACAGGTGGATTGGTGCAGCTTCTGCTGTAAAGTGGAGATTGTACCGGTCCGTCGTGAGCCGAAAGGCAAAGCTCTCAATTTATCAGCCGATCTACGTTCCAATCCTCACCTATGGTCACGAGCTTTGGGTAGTGACCGAAGGAACAAGATTGTGTATACAAGCAGTTGAAATTAGCTTCCTCCGCAGGGTGGCAGGTCTCTCCCTTAGAGATAGGGTGAGAAGCTCGGTCATCCGAGAGGAGCTCGAAGTAGAACCGCTCGACCACGTCGAGAGGAGCCAGCTGAGGTGCCATCTGATTAGAATGCCTCCCGAACGCCTACCTGGTGTGGTGTTTCAGCAATGTCCAACCGGAAAGAGACCCCAGGGTCGACCCAGAACACGCTGGAGGGACTACATTCTCCTGGAAGAGCTGGAGAACGTGGCTGGAAAGAGGGATATCTGGACCTCACTGCTTAGGCTGCTGCCCTCATGACCCGACCCGGGAAGAAGCAGAAGAAAATGTCTGACTAATTTTAAACAATTCATTTTAAAGAAATAAAAATGTATTTAACAATACAAGGAGCTTTACAAACTTTTTTGTTTAATTCATAATAATTTGTATTTACTTAGAGTGTTAGGAGAACATGATCTATTTAAAAAATGCAAAATTGTATAGTGTAAATGTTTGAAAATTGCATTATATCTGAATTGAGTTATTAATATTTTATTTTATTCATTTTTCAGTGACCAGAGTGGAGCCGAAACAGTAACTTGGCTCAGAGTCTGTCAGGGACAGATGCAGTTGGCAAATGCTTATAAAGTATTGATTTTGTAATGGAGGTAGTGAAAACTCCTGGTTGGGACTCTGTCTCTGTCTCAGCAGTTTACCCTTGAGCAGCATATAAATTTCACAGATGTCTTCCCTGTTGTGATGAGTGTCAGGATTATACTTTGCATCTATCAAAGCACCATTCATTTATTCATTTATAGTTTGGAGTGCGCAGAACGACCCCATGAGACAGGGCTTTGATGGGCCTGCGGTCAGTGCACATCTGCTGTTGGGTTACACCAGAATGTCTCATGCACTAATATGACAGAAGATGGGTTATTACACCGTACTTAGCATTGCTTACAGCTCAGCGGTGACATCTGTATCGGTTACTGTTTCACAGGGGGATTGAATGAGGAGGGATTTTTTTGTGAGATGAGTAAAAAGCAGTACTTTTCTTCGTTGGTGCTTTATAAGAAGGATGACTTAAATAAATTTTGGAGGAAATTAAATTAAAAGGAATGTTAAAATTATTAAAAGATATATATTTTTTAAAAGCTTGATTGTGTTACAGAGAATTACGGCTGGAGGACAAGGCTATAGGGACACCAGAGTTTAATTTACAAAAACATCCAATCCAATCTTTTCCACTTGCAATTTTATTTCTTTAGATGTAATCTGATATGAAAAATGTTTTTCAGGTACGACTTCTTTCTCTGCTTTGTGACTAAAAATAGTTTAATTTGCCCCCCCCCCTGCTTTTTCTAATAACGGTAACACTAGGAGACGTACAGAGGCAGAGAATGAGAAAGCACTCTCTCTCTCTCTGTGTCTCAGCCTACGGCTGGTGCTAATGTACTTCTGATTAAGGAGAATGTCAAAGAAGAGAAGGCACGAGACATGAGTTTTAGTGCAGAGGCAGTGGACAGTGGGTTAATGACACACAGGAGCAAAGGAAGTGAGTGAGAGAACGAGCACCACATAGTGACTCATAGAGCCTTTTGGTTCCTAAGGGTGCAGTGTATTTAATATTAGCTTTGGTTGAGGGGAGAGACCTCAGAAGTCTTGCCATACACCTGATTTAGAATCCGTTTGCTGTATTTTACTAAAGCCTGCACACTGTCTTGAACACACACTTCATTCCAATAAAGCTGTTTAATCAGATGTACTTCAATTATACCATTATAGTGACTCAACATAACAAAATTAAGTTGCTGAGAGGATCATTGCACTGTATGACATTCATATAAATAGGGAAATAATGATAGATTATTGTAATATTCATTTAAGAGTAATGGTTAGCACATCGGCCTCACAGCAAGAAGGTATTGGGTTTGAGCCCCAGGCTTGGCGAGGATGTTTCTGTATGAAGTTTACACGTACTTGCGTGGGTTTCCTCCAGGTATTCCAGTTTTCTCCAACCATCCAAAGACATGCACATAAGGGTAACTGGCTGTTCCAGATTACCCCTAGGTGTGACTGTGAGTATGACTGGTTGTGTATGTTGGCCATGCAGTGGATTAACAAGCTGCCCTGGGTGTACCTCGCCTTCGCCCAGAGTCGCAGCCCACCCCAACCTTAAAAGGATAAAGCAGTCTGAAAAATTAATCAATGGATGAAATTAGTAGTCCAAAAATTGCCTAAAAAAGTTTTATTTACCAAGAAGCAGCAAAAGCACAAAGCGTTTCGCATGTCCAAAAAATTTAAATACAGTTTTATGGAAGACAAATAAAGTGCTAAAATTGGAGACGCCTTCCATAAATATTTCTTCACAAAAAAAACCCCTAACAAATCAAATATTATAAAAAAAATATTATAAACATTATATTATATAAATAATATATTATATAAATATATTATAAACATTTTTAAATCGGTTTTTGAAATCAAAAGTCAACAAAAAAAAAGAGCTCCTCACTCCACCCCTTTACAAACTGACATAAAGGTCACTACATGAACAACGCCAGTGGTGAATTCCAGTTATATCCAGGGTTCTCATAAGTGATGTTGTCAACATCAGGACTTGTGCTACACAACACAGCAAACATCCAATTCTATGTCAAACTTGGAAGTCAGTAGTGGAGTCACTGAAATGCTTTAGCAAGGCTATGGCGATAAGGCAATGACCTGGGCGTGGTAGATAACTGTCCATCAAAGATATGCAGAACATGGTCTCCACATGACATCCCACTGATTTTAAAGTGCAAATGCTGCTTAAAATAATAAACTTATCCTGGCTCGTTGCTTTATTGCCATAGTCCTGTTTAAGCATTTCAAGGGTCTCCACTGCCTATTGTAAACGCTTGTCAATGTGCAAATTGCAATTGGACAAGTGCAGGTTGTTACATAAATGCATGTAGCACAGGTCCTAATGCTGACAGCACAATGTCATGTGGCATACTGACTCATGCGAGTTACTGCTTGTATTTGTATTTTTATGAATTTCAAGATCCACCCCCCCCATTCCCTTCTACAATACTTACTCATTTGGTGGATACTTTGATCCAAACAAGTTTACTGAATTGAACTAAGCAGAGGCTATAGTTAAGTAAGATGTGGGATAATGGACTTTTTTAAAGGCCCAAGAATAGTTTAAATCAGAATCTTCTAGTTAGTAGCCCAGAGCATTGACCTCTGAGCCACCACTGCACACTTGTTGTTGACCACTTTTAGCAAGCACTTATCCAAGCCTTGTATTTGGATGATGTTAAGGTGTAGTTTTTGGACATTTCCAACAAGGGTAGCTCAGCTACAAAGCCTCAGCCTGATTTGACATGTCCTCTCCTTGTGTGTTTTAAGGCCCTGGTGTCCCCAGGTATGGCCCCCGGACTTATAGGGGCTCGGAGTTCTTTGGAGGAGCAAGCCTATTTGCTGCTGACTGAGGCAGAGAGACAGACCATGACCTACTACATCCAGGAGTACCAGTGTGGCCACATTGGTGTGGAGCCCCTTGCCATGGCCCTGTTCGAGCTCTTCAACACACATGCCAAGGTTAAGTCTGGAGATAACAAACATGGGGCATCTGGTTTCCAGCAAAGCATTGCCAAAAGGGCTACATGAGACATGAAACAGAAATGATGCCAGAAATAGCTCTGAGTTTATGATAGCAAGAATGATTTATGAGCACATTGCACATTTATTGTACATTTTAGGGCAGGCAGTCTTGTAGTTTTATCAACCGGCATTAATTCAAACACTGTCTGGTCTAAGGCAGATTTAAGATTTGTGTCACTCTCTGATCACTTTGCTCTCAAAGTGCTACTCCTGTCGATGTCTAATAACCTTCTCTGCTATGACACGGTAAAGTCATGTCGGATATGACACCTGAATTGGGATTCAGTGATAGACTGACTCAAAATGTATTTGAAGGAACAATCTAGTAATGCTGTTCAAACTTAGCATTAGTGATTCAACTAATCTTTTGGACTCCTCTAATCACTGCTGGTCTTATAGCTATAGGCACATTTGTGTTAATCTTTCTGTTTGGAAATTTCCAGAAATTACTTTTTTTTTTTAAAGTAGCTTGCTAATTCAATGTAACCAGAGGTATTTGGTATCAAGCTCTTTGTCATCTTGTTGTTGGTATTGTTGGTGTTGGTGCTGTTTTTGTGGACAGTTGGCTCTAAAAGTCCAATCCTACTCGTCCGACTTGTTTTTGTGGACAATACCTAGAATTCCATGGGGCACGATTCTGGATTTTTTTTCACCGGAAACAGAATTATGATGTCATAACTGCAATAAAAAAATCCAAATGCTTCATGATGTGTAGACAGAATTGAATACAATTTGAAAAAAAATATATTATGCAACAATGCCAATGATTCTGGAGAGCCAAATTTTTCACTTTTTTACCCAGATGTAGAAGCATGACGTTACCGCCATGACATTTCAAGGTCCTAGTCCTCCGTTATTACTGAACGGAATCGCACAATACTTTGTAGGCTTATAATAGATGATGCGATGAACAATTCTATGTAGGCAGATTTTTTTTTTTTTTAACCGAAAACAGAATTGTTGGCATTACCAGCTATGTAGCGGGATTCCAGTACGTCAGAAACCCTGATGTGTAGCTCGGCTGAGCTTGCTCTGTAGCTAGCTTATAAGGGAATTAACTACAAACTATATTAGCTAGTTATCTTAGAAATCATTTCACCAACCCTAGTTAAGTTGTGTTCAGTACTAGGAAAACTGCTATTCTTTATCACCCATACTAACGAGAGCTAGCAGTTCAGAGTGAAGAAATGAATGCGACATATATCATGCTAAATGATAATATAGGATGAGTCATGCTGTTCTTTGTGGATAAAATTCTACTTACCGAATGCAGGTCACATTTATTACTGATTGACACTGATTTTATGTATTGTGCTGTTTGAGCATTTGTTCACTTGCTTTTGTTTTCCTGTGTACTCTCCAGCTTACCTTGCTGGCAGAGGTGCGTGCTCTTGTTGCTCCTCAGGATCTGGAGCGTTTTGATAGCCAGGTTGTTCACCATGAGATGATGGCATGGAGGATGAGACAGGGAGGCTTGAGCCTACTGCACCACAACAAGCCCATCTGTAGCTCACATCCTGAGGGTCATAACCCAACCGCTTGCCAGCTGACTGCTTCAGCAATGGGCTATGCTAAGGCAAGTCTGTGTGTCTGTGTGTGTGTGTGTGTGTGTGTGTGTGTGTGTGTGTGTGTGTGTGTGTGTGTGTGTGTGTGTGTGTGTGTGTCTTCCCATCTGTCTGTCAGTGTGTGTGAATAAATCCTCTAGATAGTTTTGCCCTTTTCTCTGATTGGTTTGCTTTCTAACGTGTCAAAGGTGCCATGCTTTTGATGCTGTAGCAGCATGATGTAAGAAAGTTCAGCTGCTTTTACTCTATATTATTTAGGGACACAGGTTACTCTAAAGAGGCACGCAGACGAAATGGAAACAGGAAAATGCATTAAGTATTTTTAGTTTTTACCTTTCTTCTTCCGCTTCTTCTGCTTCTTCTTCCTCTTTATTCTTACGCTGTAATCAAACAGGTTTGACTTCTCCTCAGCATGCATTTGTTATGCTTTTCTGGTGGCTCTTTCAATTCATAAGAGACACGTGAACGACGTCCTGTGAGCATTCTGTATAATTGTCTCAGCTGCTGCCAGTCATTATTCTGGGTTATACGTTCTTTCCACAGAAATATCAAGTAATTAGACTTACTCCTTATTCTTGATATGCTGGCCCTTATTTCAAGGTTGGGAGCAAAAGATTCTTTAACAGGAACAAAAGGGCATCACATCTTTTTATGGTGATTGCAGGGTAGTTCGTTGTGGCTGCACAATATGGACAAAACGATTATGTAGTGATTAGCACTGGAATTGTGGAATGACTGACAATATGTGTATAAGTGAGATGGATTTAAAAGTTGTGTAGTTGTATTTACAGATAACATATATCTTGTATGTCTGTGGTGGAGAAATTCAAGAGGTCTGACGTGTCAAATGTTCATTCGAAAGTCATAAGATGCATACAGGGATTCATAAAATGTTCCTGTTATTCTCATTTGATATAAAACCACAGTATGTACTTTATAAGTAAGCTTTTACACCTGAGCCAATTGGCTTGACAGAGCAGAACTTATTTCAACTTTTGTAACAACCCCTCCTGGATGAGACGTTAGTCCATCGCAGGTTACGTTCCAGAATTTTTACTGGTACCCATTTACACTGCTGGGTGGATAGAGGCACACTTGTGGTTAAGACCTTGCCCAGGGGTCTTAGCACAGTGTAGGGGTCTAATGGGATTTAGGGACTCTCTAATATTATAGTGAAGTGCATTTAGCCTTAATAACAGCATGTAATGTCCATGGCAGTGTTGCTACAGTTGGTCCGGTCGAGGCTCAGCAACATTAATGTGGCAATAAAATGAAGTCAGCTGATGATCTAAATGTGCTGAATGAGCAGGTTATCACATCAATGCACTTTTTCTTCCCTGACGACACGGATATAAAATGGGGACTCAAATATTAAAATAGTGGTTCGGGGAGCATGAGGAATAATTTTCACATATGTATTGGCACCCCAGAGTCCTGACCTTAATCCTACTGAAAGTTTTCTTGTGCTGGAGAAGACTTTATGGAGGGGCTCAGTTTTTCCCTCGTCAATTTAAGACATCAGTGAGAAATGAACCCAGCACTGGTTATGTTGCTCAAATTTGTTGAAACAATGGTATGATGATTACCTGCTGTAAGCAAGACTAAAGGAGAAAAAACAACATATTTGTGTGCTGCTTTTTGTCTTTTTTTTTGGCCGGGCAGTGTATTTCCATATAATAGCACATTCCTTATATTACTTTGCTTATTCACAAAACATTAATAATTAATAAAAGTGCCATTGTATTTCCATCTCACAGAGAAGCTCTCAGTGTGTTGCTTCTGTAAAAAAAAAAAAAAAAAAAGAAAAAAAAGTTTTGATTCAAATATACAAAGAGGTGCAAAAACAAAAATACAAATAAATGACAGTGGATGCTTTTTGTGGTGAAAAGAAGTCAACTAACAGTGACTGATTGGAACACTCCCATGGCACAGTGCATCTCTACATTGTGATTTTGTTAGACGGCTCATTTTATAATTCACTTTTCAGCAATGTAAGAATCGCAAAGGTAAATTAGGGTAGAAATATTTAAGACTGATGTTGTTTCAGTACAGCTGAACTGTTAATATGATGACGCAAATGATTTGTGCTTTTGCAGAATGAGTGCAGGATGGATGGCAGCGTGGAGGCAGGACCTGCGGGGGCTTTTAACTCTCTACCGGAAATAGCTTTGGTGAGTACAGTATGAGAGAGAGAGAGAGAGAGAGAGACCTTTCTGTCATTGGAAAATATCATGCATGACAAAGCCAGCTGAGGCGTTGGTACCTGTGTTTTTCGCATCACCTTAAACAATATAATTGATCAATTATTTGAATATAAAAGAACGTAGCACTGATTAAATCATTATTAATGTAAAGTACTGTATCTCATATACATTTTGTTTGAACACATGTCTCATAACAAAGATAATTTGGAAAAAGCTCTAAATGTAAATAAAATTTACAAAATAATTTATAAAAAATTCCTTTATTTATTCATTTATTCATGCATGTATTTATTTATTTATTCAGTCCTTTGTTTATTTATTTATATTTTGTTTTGTTTTGTTTTTGAGTTCCACAGTCATACTTGTAAACTACACATGAAGCGTACCAATATTACCGATTCCAGACGGCAGCACATTGAGACAATTTTACAATATGGTGACATTTTGGAATTAAATATCCACCTCTGAAATGTCAAGATGCTTTTCTGATGGTCTAAAATGTACTTCTGTAATTATATTGTCCGTTTAATGCAGCAGTCAGGAGTCAGTACGTGTGAGGGGTTAGTGTTGAGCTGCAACAGACTGGTAATAATAGTACATCTGAAATGCAGAACAGAAGCTGTAAAAAATAAGACAATTTGGTGTTAGATGCTGTGATTGTGATTCTGTGATTGGTTTAGTTCTGGGTTTTTGGGGTTTTTTTTTATTCCCCCCCCCCCCATTTTCTCCCCTAATTTAGTCATATCCTATTCCCACCCATCAACTTTTTTTGCCTTCCCTATCACACAACCACCACCAACCAAGGAGGGGTGTAAGCATGGACATGCCCCCTCCGTGACATGCAAAGCTACCACCCGCCTCTTTTTGAACTGTTGCACATGCATATTTGGTGATCGCTGTGAGTGACAGGGAAGTGAGCCGTCCCTCCCTCCCGTGAGAGCTTGGCCAATTAGCTTCCATGGACCCCCGGTCATGGATGACTGTGGCATCAGGTTTAGTTCTGTTTGAAATAGTTTCATTTTCTAAAGATTTTTGGAACTACAAGTTAAGTTCTATAGACAGTTGTTCAGAGTTTAATACATGTTAAGGTACATGGAAAAGACTGGTCATCGAGGGTATATTGTATAGCTTCATTCACTTTATCTACATAAATACAATAAAATACACAAAAACATGTACCACATTTAGGTTTTCAAAAAGTTGAAAGTGTTTTTTTTTCATTTGTCTTTAATGATATCTGAATGGATATGAATCAGTAAATAAGCTTTAATTTCCTGATATTTGCATCTAGATTTGAAGAACTTATATTATGGCACCATCCATTTGAACCCACTAATTTTTAAAAAAAGCAAAAATAATGGAACATGATTTAGCGATTAGTGCACGTCTACCATCTCTTCGAATTCAGGTTGATACATGCCAGGAGTCCATTGGAGCTAATTGGCTGAGCTTTTACGTCAGTGAGGGATGGCATACACTCACCCCCCCCTCCCCCCCCCCCCCCCCCCCCCCCCCCCCCCCCCCGGTCAATTTAAGCAATAACCATGCACAAACATGGGCATCTGTGAGCTCATGTGTACAAGAAGGAGGACTATGGTGTCCCTCCGAATGTGTTAGGCTACCCCTGAACATGCATGCGCAGCAGTTTGTAAAGATGCGGATGGAAGCAACATCTGTCGAAGAGGATGCATTTACTTGCTTTCGCCCCTCCCTGGTTGGTGGTGGTCATGTGATAGGGAAGCAACACTTGACAGTTGGAAATTGGCTATGACTAAATTAGAGAGAAATTTGGGGGGATTAAAATAAAATATTGGAACATGTAGCTGGCAGATTAAAATACCCAAATGTCCTGTTAGGGACCATTTAAAGCATTTGACAGATGCTCATATCCAACTTACAGTAATCATTTTTTTATACAACTGAATAATTGAGGGATAAGGGCCTTACTCAAGGGCCCATCAGTGATGATAATGGGGATTGAACCACTGACCTTTGGATCAGTAACCCATTGCCTTAACCACTAAGCCACCACTGGCAAGAATGCATTTGATTTTATAAAGGATAAACCAGCATGAAAACCAGAGTGCATTCCATTTCTTCTATGAAAGAAAATTGAGCAATTTTGATGCTTAGCAAAGAGGAAACATTAAGAAAATCATTGCACAATCATTCAGCATGGCTAGCACAGTTGATGATGATCTTAGATCTAAGAAGAAAAGATGAACCATCAAAGTTCTGAAACTAGATAAGCACTTACTAAAGTGATGGAAAGCCCAAAGTGTAGAAAAAGAAACAATTTGCTAATGATCCAAAACACACAAGCTTTCTGGTCAAGCGTGGTAGAGGTAGTGTCATGGTTCATCATCATGGTTCAACTTCATCATGCAGGAAGTCAATGACCCGAAACAGACTGCAAACTGAACACAGTACTTCATCAGGGGAAAAAGCTTTTGGAATGGCCAAGTCAATCACTAGACATTAACCCAATTGCGCATGCATTTCACCTCCTGAACAGCAGAATGAAGTGAGAATATTTTGGAAAAACAAAACTGTGGTACAAGCCTGGGAAAACATCACAATAGAAGAATGTAACAGCCTTCTCATGTCAGTGAGTCACTGGCTTGATGCAGTTATTGCAAGCAATGGATATACAATCAAATATAAACTACTTATTGACCAGATGTGGGATCTGTACAGAGAAAGAATGTCTAAACAAACTTCAGCGTATGGCAGCGAATGCCAAAAATGCTGGTTTACGCTTTTCCAATTCAACACTGTGAACGGCGCTTTAGGTGAACAAAAATATAGTAATAGATTCATTAATTTTCTGAACCGCTTTATCCTAATTACGGTTGCGGGGAGGCTGGCGCCCATCTCAGCCGACTCTGGGCCAGGGGGCAGAGTACACCTTGGACAGCTCGCCAGGCCATCACAGGGAAGAAACACGCTGTCGGCTATGCAGCTACTCTTGACGAAAGTTAGCAATGGTTCTTTTACATGCCTCTCACCATAAACAGTGAGAGACATGGCCGGCCTTTGATAACCCAGTTAGCTGCACTGGGGGGACAGCAGTGACATCCTGCTGATAGTGGGGCTTGAACCCCTTACCTTGAGATCAGTAATTCAGCACCCTACCACCAGGCTCCACTGCCCCTTATAGTAATAGATATTAAAGCAAATTATTGTTGTTAACATGTATTATTATATGGCAATGGCAGTATGCACAATCTGATTGGTCAATGCGCTTTCTGCTGGAAGCTTGTGAAGAATTGGGACTGGGAGACCTGGATCTTAAGGCTGGTTAAGGTGAAGGTGTGGGTGCCTGAGATGAAGTTGGAGATGGAGCCTTGCATCTCTGCATGGAGGATGGCTACTTCTTCTGGGACATCTGCTTCTTGCACTTTTTGACGTTTGGCATATTCAGTTGTAAACTCACAGAATGTGACTGGGATGAAACAAATAATGTAAATAATGTAACATTACATTATCGGTTTAAATTGGCGCATACCATCGGTATCCGCTCTGGTTTGTTAGTGAGAAGCTGGTAGTCAGAATCCCATTTTGAATTCATTTAAATTTTTTCTTTCATTTATTGTCAATTCATTCTGTCCTCTGCTCAGGAATTTTGAGCATATTTGGACTTTTGCCACTCGTTGCAAAATAAAGGTGCCATATTCTAAGATATAACATAATAAGTTCTGATTGATTTCTTGTATTCTTTTTATATTTTGATTTTAAATCAAATGTCTATATTGTATAGCAAAAACGAATGAATTAGCCCTACTGTTCCTGTACTTTCAGAGAGGACTGCACGCACAGTACAGTTTTTACTTTAGGCAAATTCTTCATAAAAGGAAGCTAACCTGGCACGACTATGCATCACTCCTCTACAAGGAGTTGGCAGTACTGCATGCAGATGCATCAGGAGAGATTTTGACTAATGCTTATATGTATTCTTATACACAGTTATATAACTGTAATGTTCCTATATGCATGTTTTGGGTGACCCAAAAAAACCTCCCACATTTCAAAGGTAAATAAAAAAAAAAGGTTAAAGAGGTTCAAATGTTTATTTGCACACATGAAATTTTATTTAATACAGTTTTTATTCATCATTATTTTTGCACTTGAAATTTAGTGAGGCAGAAGAAGCTGTGCTAAGCTCTGTTGGTGGCTCAACCCCATTTAAACATCTTGAGCCTGAAGAACTCGGTGTGGGGTTTCAGTAAGATTGAGCTACGGCACACACAGCTGGAAAATTATTGGAGGTGCTGAGAGACACGTTTTTGGATTGGGTGGTCTTTTTGCGTGGTAACGATGGTTGGCCGGCCCATTTGCCTGACCCCGCCCATTATGTTAAGGTTGCTGTTCAGCAGGAGATAGCTGCTGTTCCCCCCCGACATGACCTGCCAAGTGTGTCTGGACAATGGCGGCCACCATATAGTGGACTTTATCTTATATAACATGATGTATAAAAACTGTATTTAATGAAGTTTCATGTGTGTGTGTGCAAATAATAATTAGATTATTTTTAACACATTTTTTTCCATTTATCTTTGAAATGTGGGAGGTCTTATTGGGTCACCCTGTATTATGTTCACGTGACTCATATGGTACCATCTTGGCAGCAACAGTAATATGTTTTATTCAACATAAAAAAAAGGGGAATTCAAGAAAAGCATTCTAAATGCTAAAGGCTACAGTTACACGGAAAACAGGTATATTTTCATTATCGGATAGTTTTTACATACATTTTTAAAGTCTGCCAAAATGTGTTGGACAGTTTACATTAGCCTGTTTGAAAAGGCTTCCATTTGTATTCCATTTTACTCTCGCAATCACAAGAATAAGATGTGAATTGTTCAGTTTATATAAGGCAAGAAGACAACAGTAAGAACAGTATGCAAATAAAAAAAATCAGATATAAAACTACATACATACTACATATATCAAACAGACATCTGCGCGTATTCATGAAGACATGGTATCTACCAAAGTGCTTTCTAAGGCAAACACCAACTCTAATTTTGGAACATCCAACTATTCGAAGTACAGTGAAACACCCACTGTGAGGACTATTCCTCAGTTTTAGTTTTTCTGTGATGAAACGTTTTTGAAGCATAGCATGTTTTGATAGAAACGTATTTCACTCTAAACTTGAGAAACACTCAGAGCAACAACAGTGAGTGGAATTTGTAATATCACGCCCAGAGGGTGATAAACATCCATGCTTTTATCTCTGATATAAGAAATAACCAGGGAAAGGCATGAGAATTTACCTTCTTTGATCCTACTTTTTAACCCCAGAGTAGATAACATGTGTCGTACCATATTACCATGGCAACAGTTAGCTACACTGGGAAGGCAGAAATCCTTTGTAATATGAGGCTAATCTCGAAGTTTGCTGATTTACCAATAAATCTTGCTATATATGAAGGGCCCTTGGGCATCTGCGACAATGTTTTAAAGGAAGTTAAGTTGGTTACTTCAGAAAAGAATATGAATGTATGCATTATGCCTTTTTTATACCAATTCAGGATGAAGTTCCAACTTTTGTCGAGTCTCCACCTAATTTCAGACCCCCACCTCCTCCTGGACATGGAAGTCCAAAGATCCAGCTCAAACGCCCTATGTCTAAACTGTGTCAAACCAACCTGCTCTTTAAAGCCCCCTGTAGGATGCACCAGGAAAGTCACACTCTTAACCACACTGATCCACACATACACCCATCTTGCTCAGCTCACACTTCCCCGTGCACTGTCCACCACAGCTCCTCCCCCTGTGTCTCCCATCGTTCTCCTCCTCCATGTTCCCTCCGTCGCTGCTCTCCATGTTCTCACCATCGCTCTGGACCCTCAGTCGCACCACCAGCCAAAGACCTCGTCCAATTTCTGATGAGCAAGCAGGGTGCCATGCTGCCGTCCCATCTGGAATCTGCAAGCCGCTCACGAGCCACAACTCCAACCCCCAATGTGTCCGCTCGCTCCTCGCCATCTCCCTCGCCCTCGATGCGTATACCAGCACCTCCACCTTGCAGCCCAGAAAAGCCTGAAGTCACAATTTCAGCACCTGAAATGAGCCCCAGCATGGCACGCCACCACAGACTCAACCCTGAGCAGAGAACAGCGGAGGAAAAGGCACAAATCCAACCACGAGGTGAGTGGAAAATTAACAAAACTTTTATTAAACTCTAAACGAATGTATTTGAGTTTTTGGTTATGCTGCGAAAAGTTTTTTTTTCTGTATTTACAGATTTTAGACTCATTCATTCATTCATTCATTCATTCATTCATTTTCCAAGCTGCTAAATCCTAATTAGGGTCATGGGGATGTGGTTGTAGCTCTGCCAGAGGTGGGAGTTAAAGGCCCTCCTGACAGGAGATTCCTCCAAACATTCCCAGGAGTACACGCTTGGGTCTCTCAGGTCTGGAGTTCCCCGCCATCAGAGCCAGCTCACCACCAGGTGGTGATCGGTTGATAGCTCAGCTCCTCTCTTCACCCGAGTGTCCGGAACATGTGGCGACAAGTCTGATGATACGTCTACAAAGTCAATCATTGAACTGCGGCCTAGGGTGTCCTGGTGCCAAGTGCACTTATGGACACCCTTATGTTCAAAAATGGTGTTCGTGATGGACAAACAGTGACAAGCACAGAAGTCCAAAAACAAAACACCATTCGGGTTCAGATCAGAGAAGCCATACCTACTAATCACACCCTTCAAGGTCACATTGTCATTGCCCACATGGGCGTTGAAGTCTCCCAGGATGACGAGGGAGTCCCCAGGGAGAGTGATCACTAACACACCCCTAAAGACTCCAAAAATGGTGGGTACTCTGAACTGTCATTAGGTGCATAAGCACAAACCGGAGGCGGAGGGAAGGTACCATTTTGTCAACTGGGGAGAACCCCAACATGTGGGCACTGAGACAGAGGGAAACAAGGATGTCCACACCAGCTTGCTGCCACTCCCCATGAGCAACTCCAGAATGAAATATGGTCCAGCCCCTCTCGAGATGGGTGGTTCCAAGCTATGTGTCGAGGTGAGTCCAACTATATCTAGTCAGTAGAGATTGAAAAATCGACAATGGTGCAGCCTCTGCTGTAAATCCAAGCTTGTACCGGTCGGTCGTGGTGAAGAGGGAGCTGAGCCGAAAGGCAAAGCTCTTAATTTACCAGTCAATATACGTTCCAACCCTGACCTATGGTCAGGAGCTTTGGGTAGTGACCGAAAGAACAAGATCGCGGATACAAGCGGCTGAAATGAGCTGGGGAGAGCGACGTCTGGACCTCACTGCTTAGGCTGCTGCCCTCGCGACCCGACCCCAAAACAAGCGGAAGAAGAAGAATGAATGAATACTGAGATGAAGATATGTAAATATAGTTGGTGTGGCCTAAAACTATACAGACATATCAAAAGTATTAAAAAAATAGACAGCCCTCATTACAGAGTTTTATCTGTACAACATATTTGATTGAACTTGGTATACTCACTGCCAATGAAAATGCAACACAGAAGAAATTATATATGGTAAATATTTTGTCTCGAAATGGTCAATTAAATTATTAAAATCAATTTCATACATCATTTGAGAAGTATTAATCAATAATGACTGAAAATCTTTGTCTCAAAATATTGCAACTGTAAAAAAAAACTGAGGCACCCTTTTTTTTTTCAAAATCGCAACAAAATGTCCATCCCAAAAACAAAGTTCAGTATGGCATATGGCCTCCATTTGAGTTAGAGCTGAAAAAGAGTCTAGATACAGATCCCAAGCTCAGAGAAGTGTGACGGTGAGTGCTACTGGAAACGAGTCATTGAGGTGTTTAGGGTCATTGAAATACCAGTAGTCATACTCAGATAGGATTGTCCCAAAAATCTTACAAAAACTGGAGCACCATACTTTAGAGAAATTGGTATAGCATTGATTTGATTTTTTTGTGTGTCCCTCCGTACATGTACAGGGATTCCTGTGGTGATATTTTGCATTGGAGGTACATAACCATCGTAATGGCAGTGGTGGCTTAGTGTTTAAGGTGACGGGTCACTGACCCGAAGGTCAGTGGTTTAATCCCCACTATCACCACAGTTGGGCCCTTGAGCATGGCCCTTAACCCTCAATTGCTCAGCTGTATAAAAAAATATGATAATTGTAAGTCTTCAGCTCCATCTTCCCCTCAAAAATGTTACTTGTTTCAAGCCATAAAATAAAATACAGATTTTTAAGAGTGTAAAGAGAATTCTATGTGCCATATGCAGAAGGTATATTCGTTTCTTTAGCTGGGAAAAAAAACTATTATTGCCGTGCATTGAGTTACTAATGTGAATAGAAAGGCACATTGAGGAAGCGCATGATGTTTCTGGCGCGTATAACGTCCTTACGGAAGTGAACCTATCTAGCAGAGTGGCATCTTGCTACCCTGTGGTGATATTGGGTTTCCATTACAGAAATATTATTTCAATTACGTAACGCTTTCAGACAGTATCACATCTTTGGTGAGTAGTGGTTACAAGACATAATGTCATCGATGGCGTCATCAAAATTAATTTACATCCAAACCTTGTATCAGAAGAAGTAAATTTTTTTCTGAGCTCTGCTTTTAGACAGTGCATAAATCTTTATATTAAAGTATTTTTTATTTAATTTGAGATTACAGTATATAAATTATTTATACAACTAGCTATGCTGCAAACACCAAAGCAAAGAAGGGCGTATTGTGGGTCAGTCTGAGGGTGGACTTAGCCAGCGTCAGATTGCACAAAACCTTGGGATTCCTCCTGACACTTCCCAGCAAAGGGTCAACAGTATCCCACTCAGGTGGACGTGGGCCCTCTGACAGGTGTCTTTGGATTCTCAGGCGGACTGTTGGAAATAATCCCCGTTGTAAGGCAACTGTTGTTGCAGAGACACTCCAAGTGAGTCGGCGTACTGCTGTGAGGGATCTGTATTAACTCAGCTACTATGAATATGTATAGCTAAAAGGTGAAGTCAGTTGGGCTTTTACACCCAAGCCAAGTGACTCATCAGGCCGGAGTTTATCCTTGTTTCTGCAGCATGAAGCGACTAGGAGTTCAACTCCTCCTGGATGGCTCAAGGCTACCAGGTTACCTTTCCAGTATTTTTAACTGGTACCCATTTAAACTGCTGTATACACAGAGGCACACATGTGGTTAAGCCTATCACTGCTCCATGGAGTGTTAGTGGTTAGTAATGAACACAACACTCATTCTTTCATTTGTCGAACCTCTTAATCTTACTAGGGTCGGCTGGAAGAGGCTGGAGACAATCTATAGCATCAAAAGACACTGCATACAGATATCAGTGATATTGTTACCTGATCAAATGCTAAGGTAAGGCATTCAATCATTCCATTCATTCATTCACTGAGCCACTTAATCCTATACAGGTTGCTGGGAGGCTGGCGCCCATCTCAACTGACAGTGGGTGAAGGCGGAGTACACCATAAACAGCTCCCCAGTCCATTGCACCGCAACACACAACTATTTACTCTCACGCACACTTACTGTCACCTAGGGACAATTTCGTACCACCAACTGGCTGAATGTGCATGCTTTTGGACTGTGGGAGGAAACCGGAATACCCAGAGGAAACCTACACAAGCACAGGGAGATCATGCAAACTCCACACAGAAACGCCCTCACTGAGCCTCAAATGCCGCACCTTCTTGCTATAAGGCGGATATGTTAACCACTATGCCACTGTGCTGACCTGAACACAACATATGGGTTTAAAAGAATTTCGTTCTTTTTGTCAGAAGACGAACATTTCTTTGAATTTTGTACTTAAGGATTTGTGTGTATATTCATTAACGTGTAGGAGGGTGATGTGTGCCTGCTCCTTTATTCATCTTAAGCTGTAGGTGTTTCAAATGATTTTGTAAGCTTCCACTGCAGGTACCGTTATCGGTCTGTCTTTGTGTGTGTGTGTGTGTGTGTGTGTGTGTGTGTGTGTGTGTGTGTGTGTGTGTTTAGGAGCTACTCTATCCCAGCTTTCAGACAGTGGACAAACCCTGAGTGAGGACAGTGGCGTGGACATTGCAGAGGCAGGGGGAATGTGTAAGGACAGCAGTCCTCGACCTGGTAAAGCTGTATCCCAGAATGCATCAGGAGAGCCACAGGGGGCAGAGAAAGCAGTACAGGTTCCCAATCACCAGGTGAATGAGTAAAACAGTGTCATTTACAGTTTTTTTTCCTCACTGCACATATATATATATAAAACAGGAAGTGTCCTGAATGCAAAGATCTAAAGGAAATCTGGGATATTGATGGCTGTAAAAACATCTGCATCATTAGTATGATGTGTATTAATGCTCTTGTTGAACAAAACGGGCGGTACAGCGGCATAGCAGTTAGCATGTCCACCTCATAGCAAGAAGGTCCTGGGTTCAATTCCTGGCCTCCGTTGTTTCAGTGTAGAGTTTGCATGTTCACCTGTGCTTGGATGGGTTTCCTCAGGGTACTCCAGTTTCCTCCCACAGTCCAAAGACATGGACATTAGGCGAACTGGCTGTTCCAAATTGTCCCGAGGTGCGCGTATGAATGGATGTGTGAGTGTTGCCCTACAGAGTTTGGTGAGTTGTTCAGTGTCTACCCCACCTTCACCCAGGCACCAGCCCCCTTGCAACCCTTTAGTCGGGCTAAGCGCTACAGCAAGTGACTGAGTAAGTGTACAAAAATGGTTATGTCCTATCCTCACCATTGCTTCATTTCATGATTTTACCTATAAACTGCTGCTGGAATCATATAAAGTGTCCTGTGTGTATTCCAGGAAAAAACCTAGTAACGTTTAATGTTTTAAAGCACAGTTGTGGAAGATTAATGATTTATTATCACACTATTATAATTCCAATATCTCAGAGAAGGATGCTTTTTCTTAGGTCTATTATGACTTTTATCTTTGCTGCAAATGTAAATTCATTCATTAATTTCTTAACCGCTTATTCCTAATTAGAGTCGCGCCCATCTCAGCCGACTCTGGGCGAGGGCGGGGTACACCCTGGACAGCTCGCCAGGCCATCACAGGGCCATCAGT
>JAOUQZ010000027.1:5047409-5058176 GCA_028564935.1 Neosilurus hyrtlii
AGCTAACTGGGTTATCAAAGGCCAGCCATGTCTCTCACTGTCTGAGGTGAGAGGCATGTAAAAGAACCATTGCTGTCAATGGTTGCTGTGAAAGAGTAGGCCATTCAGCTGCAGTCAGTGTGTTTCTGGCCTCCGATAGCTGTCCAGGGTGTACTCTGCCCTCGCCCAAAGTCGGCTAAGATGGGCGCCAGCCTCCCCGTGACCCTAAGTAGGATTAAGCGGTTCAGAAAATGAAGGAATGAATGAGAATGTATGATTTAATAATTATTATTAATATTATGCTTTGTACCATTAGCCCCGGATGGATTCCTGTCCCATCCAGAGTGTAGTAACACTTCACTCCCAGTGTTTCCAAGATGAACTTCAGAGAATAGCTCTAGAAACACAAAGTTGGCTCCAAGTGTAGCTGATCGGCTCTGGATGGGTTTTTGGTGCCCTCATGTGTCTAAACATGGGCAAGAGCAATTGTAATCAAGTCATTACTGTGTCTTACAACAAGAGCTAAATAAATAATTGTTTAAGTGTCGCATTTAAACACATACACACACACAGACATCAAGAAAGCGAGAGAGAGAGAGAGAGAGAGAGAGACTTGTATCATTACTATCCCAAGACCGAATCTGTACCCTAACCCCTACCCCAATCCTAACTATTACCATATCCAAAGTAAACCCAATCATAATACTAGAAAAAATATCTGGGTGCTGGACTCATGATCGAGAGGTCATGGGTTCGAATTGCTGTTGGACTCCCACCGTGCAAAGTCTTAACCAAAAGTCTGCCTCTGTCCACCCAGCAGTATAAATGGGTACCAGTAAAAAAACTGGAAAAGTTGGGATCCAAAAGGAGTCGAAATCCCAGCCGCTTCATGCCACAGAAACAGGGATAAGCTCCAGCCTTGATAAAGTGGCGAAGTGTAAAAATCTCATCAGACTTACTTTATCCCTATCCTAACCCTATTCTACACTTACCAAACCATAGACTAATCTTTCAAACCAAACTCTAAGCCTAACCCCAACAGTACCCCACCCTTAGTCTTGGTAAAACCTAATCTTCCCCAGTCCAAATCCATATAATATTCATTTCTTCGACCAAAAGTTCATTTCTTTCATAGTAATTGTTGATGTAGTCTCTCATTAAAGGACAAAGAATTCGCAAAACACAGTTCCACACACAGACTCATTTTATTAGACACCATATCCACAGTGATTTGAGAAGAGATGGTTATCTTCCTGCTATTGTATACAGATCCACAATTAAGTCACAGATTACAATCTCTTCTAGAGGGGTTGAATAAACATTTACTATATCAACAAAAGGGAAAACAGATCACATGACTCACATTTAAGAAAGAGGGTCTTAAATGCGATCATAGAGAATAATCAGTGTATTAAATATATATAGGAGGACAATAGAAACACAATGCAGTACATCATTTATCTCTTTCAGAAAATATACAAGACAGGCATTACCAACACATACATACACCAAAAAACAACAATAATAATATAACTCACAATCTCGAACATGAAGCTTTAAAAATAATTAGAAATGATGCACGATAACAAGTAAATAATTATGAATTAAATTGTTATTGCTAACATGAAATTAGAATTGTTGTTAAAAAATAATTATCACCTTATCTTTCCAAATTAGATAAATTCTAATTAAAATTTCTAATAATTCTGTTTTTCGTCACATCCTGGCTCATGTAGGTGTCCAACAATTCAAATTCCCCCAATTTAATTCCACACTATTCTAGATATTATATAAGGGCAGTGCTAGACATCTACTCATGTTACTCATGTACACACTCAACTGATGCACGATTGCTCACCTCATTGCTTTGTTATATTTAGCTGAATTGTTATATTGAGATGAAAGTGGAGGTAGTATTGATTCACCCTACATAACAAGTTACATAAGTGTATGAAACACATCAAGTGGCAGATCTAAACTGGCCAGTTAGCCTGTAAGAACTTTGTTTTTAAACGCACTGATTCAGGGGCGAAAAAAATATATTTTGGAGAACAAGCATCAGTGCACAAGTTTCTGCAGCTCTGTATCTATAAATAGAGGATTTTTCATTTTACTTTACTTTAAGCGTGAGACCCAGAAGGAAAACATCCCTCTGATTTTCATAAAGGAATTGCAACCCAAAATAAGAATAATAAAGCTATAAAAATTAAATAAATCACAGCTAAAAATAAAACTTTGTATTTTATTCTCATATGGAATTACACTGAAATATTTAAATGAACATTAAGGGATTGTAATTAGACAGAGTCCGTAGTAAGTGTATGGATTGGACATGTTTTCCAGTCTTTTCCAGTGACCTAGTGCTGGAATTTTTTTTAAAAAAGAAAATTCACTCTGCATGAAGACCGTACATTAGTTATTTAATGATATTAGTTTTAATAATTAATTTTTATAATTTCATGTTGGTTATTTTTATTATTATTACAATACTGGTAGTGCATGGAAATGGATGGTCTACCCAACCTCAAATTTAGGACATTACAGTACATGACCATGGTTGTATCCCGCACCAAGATAAGCAATGATAACACCTTTTCCTCTCAACTTTCCAATGAATTATACTGTACATACAAGTGAATTTCCACAGATCAATAAACACGGCGATGTTCGTTTGTTACATTTATAAAATTGCCTATACTGTTCACTGTACCATTTATCTCAGTTTATCATCTACACTGTTGCTATGAGAAAGATAAGCAATGGAGGTGTCTATGTTTCTTTCCCGCGTTGTATTTGAATGCACATAATTACATAATTCTGATCTCTGTAAATCATTTCCCAGAATCCCTTTTTCACAGGCTGTCTTCCGTGCTTAAGAAGCACAATTATTAAAATCATTAATATAGAAGAAATAGAAATGGACCCAAAACCAACCCCTGTGGAACACCGCAGGTGAGCAGTTTGAGGTAAGAAGTGGTACTTTCAATGAAACCAAATTTGGATTCAACTTTTTTATTCGTTGAACAGCTTAATGCTAGTAGGGTTGTGCGGAGGCCAAAGCAGGTTATATCCCACAGTTCAAAGACATGCACATTCAGCAAATTTAAAGTTCTAAATTGCCCCTAGGTGTAAGTGTGATTGTTTTTTGTGTGTGTGTTGGCCCTGCAATGGACTGGCAAGCTATTCAGGGTGTACCCCACCTTTGCTCAGAGTCGGCTGAGATAGGCTCCAGTCCTCCTGTGACCTTAGTAGGATTAAGTGGGTTGGAAAATGAATATATGAATGAATGAATGAATGAATGAATGAATTACACGCCAGCAACATGTCAGTGGAGAATGGTTAATGAAGGATCAAGCGTCTCAGTCTTCAGGGGTCACCTTGTCCTCTGGAGCTGCATTAGGGTCTAGGAAGTCTGGGTGCTGCAGGTCCTTTAAGTACTTATTGGGAGTGATAACATGTGTAGAACCTGTGGATAGAGAAAAATTGAATGAAACTTATGTTTCTTTTTTATTAAAAGATAAAAATGTATAACTGTTTTTCTGTTTATATATTTATATACAGAATCAGTGCTGCTTCTTTTCTGATTATTGAGATGAGAGATGAGGGAATAACTGCCAGTAGCTGCTATAAAATAAATTTGCTGAACAATAAAAGTGCTTTTCAATCATGAACTGTTTCCTCTTTTCCACAGAATTTCTGCTTGGAAATAAAAATATCAGGCAAAGCGATGCTTTTCCTGCCAAGACACTCAGTCTTACTCTTTTCTTTCCTCCTCCAAAAACTTGTGCCCTGATATCATGCATGTAAAAGACAGTTATGAGCACTTTAGAAATAAAGAGATTTAAAGTGATTTCCTGTTATGCAGGATCAAGAAAAGGAACAGCACTTTCTCAATACTATTTCCTTTCATAGTAGTTCTTGACATTTTAAGTGCAGAAAGCATCCAGGTGTGACATTCGCTCGAGCACTGAGTCTCCACTACTGATCTCACCAATAAGAGCCTCCCATTTGCCATTGGCCTGCGTGACCTCGTAAGCACAGCGCATTTCGCTGTAGGTCACGCCTCCGATGATGAAAACGATCACCCGAGGACCTGTTCGCATTTCTCCCGGGCTTTTATTCTTGTGCCAGTTTCCGTATCGTGCACTACAGTGAAAGCAAGATAACATCAGTGAAAAAAAGTGTGTTTCTGTGCTTGTGTGTACGGTGTGTATGCATGTAATTAAATGTACCTGGTAGCTGTTGTGGTTTTGCATGAAGCTGTACGTGTAGAAATGTATGGATATTGCTTGGGATCCAGTTTGTCTTCAATAGCATCCTGTAATATTGCCATTGAAATGTTGGTGGTCATTTATTAACATTGTGAGGTTTGTGACAGAACGAGATCTACCTGCATTTACATTTACAGCTTTTGGCAGATGCTCTTATCCAGAGCGACTTACAATTATTATTTTTATACAACTGAGCAACTGAGAATTAAGGGCCTTGCTCAAGGGCCCAACAGTGGTGATAGTGGGGATTGAACCACTGACCTTTGGAAACAGTAACCCATCTCATTAACCACTAAGCCACCACTGCCCTGTCCATGTACCTCCATGATGTCTTTCACCAGAGGAGTCCATCTGGAGAGCTGATAGGTCTGCTCGCTGATTCTTTCCTTACGATCCGCTTTCTTCTTTCGCGTTGTTGATTGCTAAGAACAAAACAAAAATGCTTGACACAGTGATCTCAGTACCTTAGCAAGCAAACTATTTACACCAATCAGCCATGACATTAACACCACCTGACTTGATCTGCAGTGAGGCATTTATGGCATTTGGCAGATGCTCTTATCCAGAGTGACTTACATTTATCATTTTTAAACAGCTGAGGGTTAAGGGCCTTGCTGAAGGGCCCAAGAGTAGCAGCTCGGTGGTACTGGGGCTTGAACTACCCAACCTTCAGATCAGGTACACAGAGCCTTAACCAGTGAGTCACCAGCATGCACAGCAACCACAATGCACTGTGTTCTGACTCCTTTCCACAACGCCAGCATATACAGTTTCAGCAGTTTGTGCTACAGTAGCTCTTCTGTGGGATCAGACCAGACATACTAGCCTTTGCTCCCCACAGGCAACAATGAGCCTCAGGCACCAGTTACATTATTACCGATTCACTGGTTTTTCTTCCTAGGGCCACCTTTAATAGGTACTTACCACTGCATACCAGGAACACCCCACAAGACCTGCTCTCAAGATCTTTACACTTCCACCAAGTTCACTCAAGATCATCACAAATCCACCAAGTTCCATCAAGATCATTACAATTCCAATAAGTTCCCTCAAGATCTTTACACTTCCACCAAGTCCCGTCAAGATCATCACAAATCCACCAAGTTTCCTCAAGATCATCACGAATCCACCAAGTTCCCTCAAGATTATCCCACGTAGATCCCAAGACCCCCTATCCCTCACTCTCATCACAATTCTCTAGAATTGTGGAGATTGCGGACATCGTGCCCCAGTGTAAACCCAGGGTAAAGAATCACTATACAACGATTGTAGCTGCTTGTTCATTTGCTATCTTTTTTGATAGAAAGAAAATTAAGTTAACTAGCTTTTTTTTTTTACTGAACTGTTTTTTGCATTATTTTACAACCTTTTTTAAAACTAATAAGCAAATAAGTAAAACCGCAAGCTGTATGACATTCATGGTAGTAACATATAGTAAGGAAGATTTCAAGCCAATAGAATCTACATTATCAATAATATCTGATTCACAGAATGACCACAGAAAATTTACACACTATTTACAAAATAAACACCACGTTTAGCCCCATTTGTATGAGATCATCATATTTCTCCATGGCTACAAATATCACTCACTCATTTGCCAAACCGCTCAATCGTACTAGGGTTGTGGGGATGCTGGAGCCTATCTCAGCCGACTCTGGGCGAAGGCAGGGTACAGCCTGAACAGCTCGCCCAACCAACAAGGACCAACACACACACAATCATTCACACTCACATCCACACCTAGGGGCAATCTAGAACAGCCAGTTAGTTCAATGTGCATGTCTTTGTACTGTGGGAGAAAACTGGAGTACCTACAGAAAACCCACATAAGCACTGGGAGAACAAGCAAAGTCCACACAGACACCCCCAAGCCTGGGACTCGAACATCTTACTGGATCTTCTTGCAGTGAGGTGGACATGCTAACCACTGCAAATATGCTTCAAAAATCCTAGCTATATTTGCTAAAATTTTACAAGTTGTCTTACAAACATTAATGAAAAAATAAAAATGCTGTGCACCTGTATGTGCCCATATATCCATATAATCCCACCATTATGTGTAATCAACGAGAACAGGGTGGGTCAAACTCACTTCTGAGATGATGGGTACTCCCAAATGAGCCATGTTTGAGATGATGTCACTGTCCTCTGGAGGGATCTGTGCATGCTGCAGAAGTTTACAAAGGTTCTCCTCAGTCACACCTAATACACACACACAAACACACAAACACACATACAAAAACAGTGAAATACAACATAAATTATTTTATATCATTTATTCATTCATTTTCTAAGCCGCTTACTCCTAATAAGGGTTGTGGGGAGGCTGGCGCCCATCTCTGCCGACTCTGGGCGAGGTACATCCTTGACAGCTCACCAGGCCATCGCAGGGCCAACACACACAACCATTTACACTCACATTCACAACCAGGATGATGTGGAACAGCCAATTAGTCTACTGTGCATGTTTTTGGACTGTGGGAGGAAACCAGAGTATCCAGAGGAAACACATGCAAGCACAGGGAGAACAGGCAAACTCCACACATGAACGCCCGATCCCAGGAATCAAACCCAGCAATCGATTGCTGTGAGGCGGACATGCTAATCACTTTGCCACCGTACCGCCCAAGATATTATGAACAATTCAATGTAATGCAGTTGAAATGATAGTGGTGTTTAGAATCCACACAAGAAATGTGATTTGTAGCCCAGAAATTGTACTCTAACCATTTTTGAGGAAGATGTAGAGGAGAATGATACGGATCTTGTCGAAAATAGTGATGTTGGTATCCAGAAGGATGGGCACAATCGCTCTCATTGGGTCTTTGAGCTTCTCTCCGTCTGCATCCGCGCCCATGGCCAAGTCCTGTCAGAGAAAGTCATGGATGAAGATGACGGTTAAGGACAACCATTGTCAGCCATTTTGTACATTTTGTACATTTTGTACATCAGTACATTTTGGAGCTCTTCTGAATGAGATCTACAGTATGTGTTATCCTGAACCAATTTCCGACTTGAGTTTTCACTTCAGTGTAAGAACCCTGACTCTAAGCAATGACCAAGACGGTTGTGACTGTTCAGGAACTGTTCTCAGCTAATCCGGTTTTACATGATGTCGTTTGGAGATGTTGTTGGATAGGCATAAGAGAACAACACACAATACCTGTACTTCAAAGTGAGTTAGAGGTAATAAAGTTATATTAGCATATGTGGAAGCTTTATAACTCACAGGCTGTAATGTTATATCAAATCATGTAAATGTTTTGTAATAATTAAACCGTTTTTTTTTGTTTGTTTTTAGCTTTTTTGCTTGTTTGGTTGTTTTTAACTATTGCAGCTGTATTTTTATCTGTCCTGTGAGTTTTGCATAGGTTTATTCCTTTAAAATGTGCAAAAAAAACCCCCCATGAATGTGGCTTTATTCTGTTTATCTCTTAATCTGTGCTTCTTTTTTGTTTAGGCTTGCAATTATTCCTAGGATGGCCTTCGAAATTTAAGCAATACTGCAAACACAAAAAAATGGGTAATTGAGTAAAATCTAATAGCCTCCAAGTAGATGCATCATTCTATTTTTTATTTTTATGTACTGTATTAATCCCACAAGGGCAATTCTTGTCTCTGCATTTAACAAATCTACGTACACAGTAAGCACACACGTAAACAGTGAGCACACACACTTGGAGAAGTTGGCTGCCACACACATTGGGGAACCCAGAGAGCAGTTGGGGGTTAGGTGCCTTGCTCAAGGGCATTTCAGCCATGAAGGTAGAGGAAGGGAAGGTGCAGCTCACTCCCTTCACTGTCACACAGTTTTCCTGCTGGTTCGGGAATTGAACCAGCAACTTTTAGGTCCCAAACCCGCTTCTCTAACCATAAGGCTACAGCTGCCCCTTTATTTTCTGAGAAAGCGCCACAGAAAACAGTTATAGATAGCTTTTTTTTTTTAATTACATCTTAGATTATAACCTTGAAATTAATTTATTTTCTGAACCGCTTAATCCTAATTCACAAAGTCGCAGGGAGGATGGTGCTCATCTCAGCCGACTCTTGGCAAGGGCAGGGTCACCCTTGAAATTTTAAAAAGTAAAAATAGCTTTGAATAGTAAAACCAGTTTTAAAAGTAAAAGCAGTTTTAAAAAATAATAGCAGTTTCAAAATGTTAAAGCACTAGGCTTTGTTATAAGAAATTAAAAGTATTCTGAAAGATCCGACTTGCTTGTTGGACTGTAAACATAAAAAGGTCTCAGGTTATTAGTATTAATTAATTAAGTAATATTAATATTAGGCAATTCCATGAACTCAGTTCAGCATCAGTTGTTTGATGGAGATACACCTAATATTCCTGAGCTTGGGAAAAGGATTTTCTCTTTTAAACATCCACCTCTTGTGCTCGTGCTCGTCAACAGCTCATATGTATGTGTGTCTTTGTGTGTATACCTGCTCCACACGGCAGAGTTTGTCCACTGTACCCTGATAGTGCTTCATACAATCTTCTGCCAGGTGCAGGTGAGTGGAGTACTGTAGAGAGGAAACAGAACATTAGACCTGTCTGATTCTTAGTAACTTGTACTTGGGGGTTTCTTTACTGTGGATAGTGCCACCTGAATACACTGAAACGTTTCACTCTTTCTTCAGTATATAATCTCTCCTGGACACTGTATTGTATTGTACATGTCATGTCATGTCATTTTCTGAACCGCTTAATCCTAATTAGGGTCGCGGGGAGGATGGCGCCCATCTCAGCCGACTCTGGGCGAGGGCAGAGTACACCCTGGACAGCTCGCCAGGCCATCGCAGGGCAGAAACACGCTGACGGCTATTTGCTGAAAACTACTGCATAGAAGAGCATTGCTGTACCTTGCTCAATTCTTTCTGATACTGCGGCATCTTCTTCAGCATCTGGCTCAGCTCCTTTAGGGTGGTCTATAATGCAAAAAAAAAAAAAAGAAAGAAAAAGAAAAAGAAAAAAGAAACAAATTATGGCAACCAAAAATTTTTAAAAGATTAAAAAAGAAAGAGAGAGTAGCTGGCACACCTTTTCTCCTGTGTTCATCTTTTTACTAGAAGAGAACTCTTTTAATGATTTCGTCACAGCCCTGTGTATAAGAAATATAGAGAAATATTGATCCATAAGAACTTTACTTCACCATATAAAACCGGCCTGGCCAAAAACATGCCACACCCTATTTTTTTCCTGGAGTGCATTTAGCCTTGATCACAGCATGTAATCTCCACACACACACACACACACACACACACACACACACACACACACACACACACACAGACACACACATTACATAAATTGGACACAATACAGTTAAAAACCAATTCAGCTCACTGAACTAACTCAAAAAATGCATTATTTGAATCTGGGTTAAACCCAGTTTAGTTTTAGAGGTACTGTATTAGAAGGATACCTTTATCACCTCTACAGTGTGTACTTCCACCTTTACAGACTCATCCCTACTGGTTCCCTGCTCTCACTACAGATCACAAAGTCATCCGCAAACATTATAGTTCATGAAGACTTCTGTCTGATCTTGTCAGTTAACCTGTCCATGAACACTGCGAACAAGAACGGGCTCAGAGCCGATCCTTGATGCATCCAAGCACACACACACACAAAATCTGAAGAAACTCAAGTCCTGTTGTTGACATCACAATATCATGCAGCTTACTGACTCACAGGTGTTACCCCTGCTGCGTGCGCTTGGTTGTGCTGCGTTCCATTCATTCCCTACAGGAATATTCCCAGAACCTTTTGATCCCCACTCATAGAACGACTATAACAAGGATACTTCACATATTTCCCTCACCCTCCGACCAAGTTTTACAAACTGCCGTATGGACTTACGTGGAGACTTCAGCAATGTGTTTGTGCCTAAGCGTGACCCAAAGGTCATCATCCTCATCCAGCAACACTTCCTTAATACGAGTGTCCCCCATTCCAGTTGTCTCATATCTGAGTCAGAGGCACACATCATCATGTGTACTAATCAAGTCATTTTCTTTATAAATCAATAATCTGGTGGTAAAGCACTCAAAAAGTTTCTACAGGGATGAAAGTTTACTTGTAGACATCATTTTCTATGGGTAGCAGATCGTAAGCCATGGCCTGGAAGGTGAGCTCGTGTAACACTGGAGAGACAGGATCAAATCCTCTGTCTAGAATCAGCAGCTGGGAGCGGGACTTATCTGGACCCTAGGCGATAGAGAAGAGAGATTGATAGAGAGAATAAATTGAATTGTCTCACTATGTGTTTTCCAGCGGAGTTATTTGCATAATGTCGAGCAAATTTGTTCTGGACGTTTGGATAATGGCTCTTTTAATTTCCCTCACTCACCTCACCCATAGTGGGATCATCAGCTTTGTAGCCATCCAATTTGTCCTGCAGCATCTGAGCCAGAATGGCACTGTCTTTATACTCTCTGAGAAATCGCACACACACACACACACACACACACACACACACACACACACACACACACACACACACACACACACACACAC
>JAOUQZ010000027.1:5060028-5073271 GCA_028564935.1 Neosilurus hyrtlii
ACCAACAACTACCAAATCTACATACTCTACATACCACACCCTACCAACAACTACCAAATCTACATACTCTACATACCACACCCTACCAACAACTACCAAATCTACATACTCTACATACTCTACACATTACACACTACTAAAAACTACCAAATCTACATACTCTACACTACACACATCATATTTCTTTTCTTCCTTCTTTTTTCTGTTTTTCTACTTTTTTCACACTCATCCTTTTCATTTATCCTGCCCATTTCTTCCTTTATTCCTTCCTACAACCAGTCTTTGATTGTTTGTTTCTTTCTTTCCACCAGTCCCTCCTACTACCAATCTTTCTTTCTTTCTTACTTTCTTTCTTTCTTTTTTTTCTTTCCATGTGTCCCTCCCACTATTAGTTTTTCTTTCTTTCTTTCTACTTCTGTAATCTTCCCCCTCATACCTTTTATTTTAACCTTTTCAACCTTCCCATTCCTCTCTTTCTTTCTGACTTCCTTTCTTCCTACTACCTTGCTTTCTTTCTGCATTTCTTTTTCCTCACTCAGCCCTTTCTTTCCACCTTAAAGTTAAATTTTTCAGTCTGTAGTATCCTTTCTTTTTCATTCATTCATTCATTCATTCATTCACTCATTCATCCATTTATCCATTCATCCCTGATGGATGGTTTATAGAATTAAATAATAATCTTTTGTAAATGCGTACTTTGATTTCTACCTTAGACAAGTGATTTGTGAAAGTACTGAAGTTTTAAACCACCAGACGAATACCCCTATCATGCACCCCCTAGCCTAATTCCCCACCCCTTGTCCCCCCAAACTAAGACTACCCATTATTGGTGTTTAGATCATCAGGTCTGGACTAGTACAATCTAATTCTCTAATGCAGTAGTAGGTCAATAAACCCTCCTGTATGTGGAACAATCCCACCCTCCTATCCTCCTCTCACACAGGCTCTTAATTCACTATCCTGTACCAGGTCACATGACCACAATCTGTCCTCTATTTATATACACTCACAGTTCCACTGTTTGTTGGCAGGAGGTTATCCAATGTGATACAGGATTAAGGATGAGTTAGGGCCAGTCACTGCAGCTAGGCACAGGATTTATTAGAGGATGACAGCAGAGGATTGAAGAACCATCTGGAATATTCTACTATGAGGTCAGAGCTCCTCCATTCACACTGCACAGACACTAACCTGTGACTCATAGGGCAGGAAAGCCACGTTAATCTCAGTCAGATTCTTTATCACTTTAGCTGCTCTGGATTTGGTGAGGAGGCTGAACAGAGAATCGGGGATGGCTGAAAAACACAAGAGCACTCCTTCACACTCTCAAGTCTGATTTAAAAAATCCCACAGCTGCAAGTATAGGTGTACAATATAAAACCAGCACATTTTTATTCCTAAAAAATCTCTGTCTCTTTCCTTTTCTTTTGTTTCCAGTTTTTCATATCCAGTTTCCTTCCTTCTTTCTTTCCTTCTTTCTTTTATTTGTTGATTTATTTCATTCATTCTATTTCTGCATTTCTCCACTCATCCCTTCCTCCCTTCATTCATAACACCTTCTTTCTTTCTTTCTTTCTTTCTTTCTTTATTTCTTTCTTTCTCTCAGCTTCTGTATTTCCCCATTAATCCATTCCTTACTTTCTTTCATTCATACCACTTTCTTTCTATCTTTCCTCCTTATTTCCATTTCTGTATTTCCCCACTCATTCCTTCCTTCCTTCATTCATTTATTCCTTTCTTTCTGTCTTTCTTTCTTACTTTCACCTTTGGTATTTTCCCACTCATCACTTCCACCTTTCATTTTTCCTTCCTTCCTGCCTTCCCTCATTCTTACCAACCTTTTTTCTTTTTCCATTTCTGTATTTTCCCAATCATCCCTTACTTCCTTTCTTTTTTACTTCCTTTATTCATTAATTCCTACCACCCTTTCTTTCTTTTTCTCTCTTTCTTTCTTTCTTTCCACTCCTATATTTCTCCACTCATCCCTTCCTTCCTTTCTTTCTTTACTAATTCATGCCTAATACTATACTCTTTCTTTCTATCTTTTTCTTTCTTTCTTTCCACTTCTATTTCCCCACTCATCCCTTCCTTCCTTTCTTCCTTCCTTCATATATTCATACCACTCTTTCTTTCTTTCTTTTTCTTACTTTCCACTTCTATTTCCCCAATCATCTCTTTATTTCCATTTCTGTATTTCCCTCCTCATCCATTCCTTCCTTCCTACCACCCTCTTCCATTTTTTTATTGTCTTCTACACTCATCCATTTCTTTTACCCTTTTATTTGACCCGTGTTTAATATTTATGTATAATCAGATGACCTTCATGAACCTTTAATCTCAATATGTGAATGTGACAAAAATCAGATGTAAAATTTGGCAAACTAAATTAAATATAATTCTCACTCAGAATGAAACAATGACCAAATGTGTTACCTGATATTATGGGTTAAAAAATAATAATAAAAATAAATAAATAATTTTTCATATTAAATACAATCAGAGGAGAAGTGTGGTGTGAATACTGTCTGAAATTAGATCAGATACTTCATACAGTGCACCAGTTAAACGTTCGGCATTCCTGATCATTCTAAATGAATTTAAAGATGTTCTAACTATTGACTGGTATTGAATACTGATATGAGAATAAATCCTTTCAGAGGCTCACCGTCTGTGAAGAAGACATGAGCTCCTCTGTATGTTGGGGTACTAGGATCTCTGAAATCATTAATGAGTCCCTCCACAGACTGTAAAAACAAACATTGCCATAATCATGATCACAACATAATTCGTTAGAATTATAACATGGAGATTAGGTGTCATAAGGTGTTGGACCAACACGAACCACCAGAAGAACTTCAGTGTATCTTGGTACTCAGATAATGTACATGTCCTTATGTTATTCAGGTGTTTTGAGTCTTACACTGTCTTAAGCTTCTACAACTGTCCCAAATGTCCCCTACATACTCGTCTAAGTGATGAGGTAGCCTCCCCAAATGAACCAGTGAGCCTTGGGCATCAATAACCCTGTTTCTGGTTCAACTGGTTTCCTTCCTTTGGCCACTTTTCGAAGGTACTAATTATTGAATATCAGGAACATCCAACCAGACCTGCCATTTCGGCGGTGTGCCGACCCAGTCATTTAGCCATCACAATGTGGAACCCTGTTTCCTGCTTCCAACACATCGACTTCAAGACCTGCCAGTTTACTTGCTGCCTAACATATCGGACCCATTGACAGGTGCCAGTGTAACAAGAAAATTTTACATTTATGGCATTTCGCAGACACTCTTATCCAGCGTGACGTACAATTTATTGTTTATTTATTTATTTATTTTTATAACTGAGCAGTTGAGGGTTAAGGGCCTTTCTCAAGGGCCCAATAGTGGGAGATTGGTGGTACTGAGGCTTGAACCCCCAACTTTCAGATCAGCAACCCAAAACTATTTCCCATAATTAATGTTATTCCTTTCAGCTGGCAGTGGATTTAATGTTATGACTGATTGGTGTAGAGTATCTTTTATTTCCATACTAAGATCATTGTTATACAAAAGCACCAATGAGGAGCACTAAAATCATTTAACCTTGCTTTTTAATGATAAACACATTAAAGAGAATGAACCAGATGATACTAACCTCATCAGAGGGGGTTAAAAGATAAATGGCCTCCAGAGTGGGAAGAGGTTCACGCCGTTTAGTGATATCCTCAACAACTACAACAAAGGAGCAAACAGTACACAAATATACATCAAATTTCAACTGGGAATAGGCTGGAAACTGGTGTACCAGAAATACCAGAAGTGTGTGTTCATGGGTCTGTGTTTATCTATATTCTCTCTTATTTTCTTTGCAGAGAACAAATGCATGTATTTTTGTGCAAATGTTGACCAAGGAACCAGAGAAAAGGACAAATCTTTTTTTTACACTATAGTTTTAAATGCTGATTCTACTACCAAAATGTTTTTACTTATTCCATGGCTCATTTGAATAGTCAGTTCTGAAGGGGAGTGGCATAGTGGTGTAGTGGATAGTGTGGTTAGTGGTTAGATTAATGCTGGGTTTGAGTTTGCACGGGTTTCCTCTGGGTACTCCGGTTTTCTTCCACAGTCCGAATTGCTCCCTGCACTGTGAGTGTGTAAGCAGTTCAGCAATAAAATATATAAACAAACACACGTGTATATATACACATATATACATACAGTTACTTGTAAACGAATTCCTTCAGTATTCATATCCCTTAAACATTTTGTCGCGTTACAACCATAGACATAAATTTATTTTTGGGGGGGTTTTTATGTGATAGACCAATGCAAATTTCCAGATTTTAATTTGCAAGAAATGTTGAAAAGATATGTATCATGTTCCTTCCACTTCACAAGTATGCTCCTCTTTGTGAACATAAAATGTGACATAAAATCCCAAAAAAATACATTTACTTTAGTGGTTGTAACATGACAAAGTGTGGAAAAGTTCAAGAGGGATGAATACTTTTGCAAGCTGCTATATTTATATTCATTCATTCACTCGTCCTTTTTCTAAGCCGTTTCATCCTAATTAGGGTCGCGGGGAGGCTGGTGCCCATCTCAGGTGACTCTGGGGGGGGGGGGGGGGTTCTCACTAACTAGTTTGCCAGGCCATCACTGGGCAACACACACAACCATTCACATTCACACCTAGGGGTGTTGTAATTGGAACAGCAAATTAGCCTAATGCACATGTCTTTGAACTCTGGGAGGAAATTGGAGTACCTGGAGAAAACCCATGCAAACCCAGGGAGAACATGCAAACTCCACACAGAAGCGGCCAAGCCCGAGGAATTAAATTCTGGCCTTCCTGCTGTGAGGCAGACGTGCTAACTACTGGGCCATCATGCCGCCTAAAGATCGATGCCAGTCTCCCCACGACCCTAATAAGGATTAAGCGGCTTAAAAATGAATGAATTTATATGGAAATATACTTGTTGATGCCTCTGAAAGAATTCTCCTCCCAGATACAGTAACCATTTATGACGGTATAATGTAAACACACAGTATAACTTACTTGTGATTCCCTCAGACATAATATCTGTCATTTTGCAGCAGGATGACATCATTCTCATGCTCAGTGTATCTACCACCAGCGCCTGAAACAGAATGTTTGCCCCACACACACAACACACAGAGAGAGAGAGAGAGAGAGAGAGGGAGAGAGAGCTCATTATTACTGACAGCTTGTTGTTCCGTACAGAAGAAATTCAATGCAGGCGTCAAATCACACGACGTGTTTGTACGTGTACCGAAGCATATGGCTTTATTCTTTCACGCCAGCATTTGAGATGAAATTTACCTTCCATTCTCCTTTAGTTTTCACCTTTTTGATGACATTGTTCATAATCTCTGCAAGAGGAAAGCACAGTTCTGAGAACACATGGTTACACGATAAGACAATCCACCAAAATGAGAAGAAATTATAGACAAAGTCGGAACATTTACTCAGCAGGAACAGTTCAAATGACTGGAGAATGCCTGATATATTTTACAAACTGTGTTTACATTTCATTAAGGTTAAAAATGTATCCTGTAATGAAGCAATAATAGACAAAATATTTTTGCCAACTAATGAGAGCATCAGAAAGCTTTAAGTAGGATATGGAAGAGGTTTGAGACTGTTGTAAAGCTAAATGACAAGCAAACTGATTATTATCTCCATCAATGAGTTTATGATCTGCCTTTGGTCTGTGTGTTTGTGTGATTTTTAACAGGATTACGTAAAAGGTTATGTGTGGATTTTCATGACATTTCTACCAAAGGTGGGGCTTTGCACAAAGAAGAATCCATTAAAGTTTGGAGATGATCCTGACTAAATTCTAGATCCAGGATTTTTTTAAAAGGATTCTTTAACATTGTTAACAGATAGGACAATATTTGAAAGTGTACCCCAGACCCAGCAGGGGGTGCTGTTATATGAAAAAAGAAGTTAGATGCAGGTCCCCTTCTTGAATCACCACCTTTCTGTGGTGGAGGGGTTTGCGTGTCCTAATGATCTTGGGATCTATGTTGTCGGGGGCATTATGGCATGGGAGGGGCTTGAAGGCGAGCATCTGGTGGTCGGCTTCTGCCCATGGAGACTGGAAAAGGAGACATGGGTCCGCCCTCCCATGGACCCACCCCCTGTGGGTGCGTTGTGAGTTGGGTGCTTAGACTTCTGCCCCCACCAAGGGTGCATTGTGAGTTGGGTGCTTAGACTTCTGCCCCCGTGACTCGACCCCGGGTCAAGCGGAAGAAGATGATGATGTTAAATGCAGGTTTTATTTTTATTAATATGATCCTCATCAAATGGATCCAAGAATTTTTTAAATGATTCTTTAAGACTATGAGTGAGATAGGATGTTTTTTTTTTTTTTTTTTTTACATAGGGGGATTGCTGGGCTTGGTGGAGGTTTGCATTCTCTGAGTTCTCTTGTTAGAGAATAGCTATTATACTCAGAAAGGGAGAAGACACTTTAAAAATTACGTCATGTTGTTTTCTTCCCTGATGTCTTTGTGATTATTTGTTATTAAAAAGTCGCATTTATAAAAATAAATGTTGCCATTATTGACATCTTTATCTTCTTGATTTCATCTTAAGGGTAGGCAAAGTTTATGTGCTCAACTGTACATTTACTTTTTTGATTCTGATATACTGTAATAACCCCATAAGGGAAATTTTGCCTCTGCATTCAACCCATCCACAGTGAGCACACACACTCGGAGCAGTGGGGTGCCACACACACTAGGGCACCCGGAGAGCAGTTATGGGTTTGGTGCCTTGCTCAGTTGCACTTTAGCCATGAAGATGGAGGAAGGGATGGTGCAGCTCACTTCCCCCTGCTGCCACACATTTTTCCTGCTGGTTCAGGAATCGAACCAGTGACCTCTAGGTCCCAAACCCACTTTACTAACCATTCAGCCATGGCTGCCCCACCAATTATGTTGAAATTGTATCAAGTTTTATCTTAAGATCTGATGTGAGGTTCATAGTTGATGTTATTCCAGCTCTGCTGTGATTTGGAAAATGGTTGATGACAAGGGCACATCAGCCACACTCTCTATATATATCAGTGGGTGTGTGTTAAGTGTCTCACACTTGCACATTTTGACACACAGACTGTCAGGTTCACACTTGCAGTGTGTGAAGTCACTCGACAGAAATGCCAGCTGTGATGCAGAACAGAGTCTGAAGTGTGACTGAATCCCAGACAGTTTCTCCCATGAATATTTCCTTATAATCAACTGTCTGATTTTAAAGGTGAAGTTACTTCTACTACAATACAGCCATATCTTCTGCAGAGGATACCAAAAAAAAATTCCCCGAAGAGGCTCTGCCTCATACGTACAACATCCCCCACGGATCCTCCTGAAATCCCACATGGATGCTCCATGGTCCTTCCATGGTTCCATTTTTCCAATTTTCAAACTTTGGTTTAGCAAAAAAATACTATATCCCACATACTCATTTTCACCCTTGATCACTAGCTATTAATCTGTATGTTCAGCTACCCATGTTTATATTTGAATTATCATCCACGGATCCGTTTAAGTCCTCTGCAGAAATTCTTTGGCGTCGCGTGTTGATCAATTCTGCGGATCCTCCTGAATCCCCAGCAGATCATCAGGAGGTCCCCACTGGAGGCTCCAGGGAGGATATATGTTAAATAATAGTGCTGTATTCTATAGTAATTCCAGTTACACAGGAGAATACAGAAGGCTAGTTCACTAGTGTATTAAAAATAAATATTATTATTATTAATTAATTGATTACATTTTACAAATTTCTTTTCTTTTTATTTCTTTCTTTTATCGTTTTAAAGATATAACTGTAAAATGAATGGTGGTAATGCTATTTCTAATTGTGTGTTGTGGTAAAATTATATCATTTACCCAGTAGTCAGGTGTACTATCATTATCTTGTAAAAAAAAAAATAAGAATAATAATAAAAAATAAAATTAAAAAAATTTATATCAGGAACCACTGTAAGGTGTTTCAGCCCAAAACCTGGTTGCATTTGCCAGGAAGTTAAAAATGTAATTGATTTTTTATGCTATTAATTTTGCTTATTCCTTTCACATTAATTCTGGATTGGCCGGCATGGTGTTCGCCTCACAGCACAAAGGTTCTGGGTTCGAGTCCTGGGCTTGGCGAGGACGTTTCTGTGTGAATTTTCATGTTCTTTCTATGCTTGTGTAGGTTTCCTCCGGGTACTCTATTTCCCTTCCAGAGTCCAAAGACACGCACATTAGGCTAACTGGCTGCTCCAAATTGCCCCTAGGTCTGAGTGTGTGGGTGTATGCTGTCTTTGTCCAGAGTTTGCGGAGGTAGGCTCCAGCCCCTGACCCTAGTATAATTAAGCAGTTCAGAAAATAAATTAATTACATTAATAATCTTGGAGTATTTTTGTAAGTGCATGCTTAATCCTGCACCAATTTGTTGCTGAGTATTGCTTATCTATTCATTCTTTTGTTCATTTGCAAAAACGCTTAATCCTAGGGTTAAAGCTAGGGACACATGGAGGCTAAAGCCTATCTCAACCAACTCTGGAGACAGAGTGGGGTACAGCACACACACACACACACCCACACACACTAAGGAATATTTTGGAACAGCCAATTAGCCTAATGTGTCTTTGGACTGTAGGAGAAAACCAGAGTACCCGGAGGAAACCCATGTAAGCATGGGGAGAACATGAAAACTCCATACTGAAACACTTTTACTGAGCCCAAGACTTGAATTCAGGACCTTCTTGCTGTGAGGTGGACATGCTAACCTCTACACCACTCTGCCGAACTATTTCAATTTAATTCAGTTTTTTGCATAATGTTTTTAACGGCGCACTATAAATACACTCCCCCAAAACACCTTTAAAGAAATATTTACATGATATCGCAAACTATACTCAATATTCTACTAGTTTGCTATGGCTCATTAAAGAAGTCTTAAAAGAAAAAGATCAGATTTTCCACTAAGGGATAGAACATAAATAAATAAACAAACAAATAGATAGATAACCAAATAAATAAATAAATAGATAGATAGGGTGGCATGGTGGTGCAGTGTTTAGCATGTCCACCTCAATGCAAGAAGGTCCCAGGTTCTATTCCGGGCTCGGGGTATTTCTGTGTGGCATTTGCATGTTCTTCTTGTGTTTGCATGGGTTTCCTCCAGGTACTCCGGTTTCCTCCCACAGTCCAAACACATGCACAGTAGGCTGATTATTGGTTCCAAATTGACCCTAGGTGTGAGTGTGAATGGTTGTGTGTGTATTGGCCCTGCAATGGTCTAGAGAGCTGTTTTGGGTGTACCCCACCTTTGCCCAAGTTGGCTGAGATAGGCTCCAGCCTCAATGTGACCCTAATTAGGATTAAGCGGCTTCGACAATGAATGAATGAATGAATGAATGAATGAATGAATGAATGAATAGATAAGTAAATAAATAAATAAACATGCATAGCCAATGTAGACAGAAATGTTTGGTTATGAGTATAACAAAATATACTGGATATATATTGGTCCAGAGACTAGCTAACAGTGGAGTCCTCACGCCTCGCCTCTTGCTGTGTGTGCCTGAGCAACCAGTCCCATGTCTAATCTCCTTTACAAAGTGAGCATGCTTAGAAGATGAAGAAACAGTCCTGGCATTGAGGAAGAACAAAGCATATAAAAGAGAATGACTGTGTATTTCTTTGAAGTGCAAAAGTGAATTATTGTTTTGTTAAAAGTCATTTATTACAGAAAAAGAAAAGTCCTCCTGTACCACTTCTTGTCTACGTGATACCCTAATTTTTTGTATTTACCTTTAATGTGCAACTGTCACCTGGAAACGTGGCTAAAGTGGACTATTTGTGGACATAGCTGGAATGAATTATGAATTAAACATAAACACTGAACATATAGTACCCCTTTATTTCTAAGGCAGGACTTTTGTATGTGCACCACTTCATCCTGTCTCCTGGTTTATAGGAATGTATTGTATTAAGTAAATCCATGTCTAATCAGGGGCAACCGAAACACTTATTATCCCAGCAACACTGCTCAGTCTTTGAACTTAAAAAAAAAAAAAGCAGACGAGCTGTTTTTAATCCGAGGCATCAAGTTGCCAGACTGGAGACACTGCTTCAATCTGAACATAACAAAACCACACTAAATTACAAATAAAGAAAGAAATAAAAAAATTACAATAAAATAAAATAAAATAAAATCACTAATACCTGTTTTTAATGGAATGGAATGGAAAACTACAAAAAAATGTCATTTAAAATCATTTTCACCCCTCCATATTCACCCAACACCACAATCCCAGTGTGATCTAAAATAGGACACAGGGTTACCAATCTGGCAACACAGCACGGATTACCTCGAGAGCGCATCTGATTTATCAGCTGAATATAGAAAACATTAATTCTACAGCAAACCTTTCTAATGAAAGCAACTGAACTTTTACATTCGGTCCAAACCCAGCAGTGTAAGTGCGTAATGTCTTCATCAGTGCGCATATTACGCACCAGCACTGCTGTGGCACTGAATTCATTCTGCATGAAGAAAATAGATAAATAAATAAATAAATAAATATATAAAAGGTGCTAATTTAGTCTTCATGGTTGGCATATAAACTACATTCACACTCAATCTTGTAATGTATACAGTGTGAGCTCACTGAGTGCTCCAGTCTGTCCTGGTATTTAGGTTTTCATTTTTTATTTGCGCAGAAACGCACAGAACTCCAGCTCTCCAAATCCATTACAGCTTCATAAAAAAACTCACTACAGTTCAACAGCATTTCACTGAACTTAGACTTTATGGATTAAAAAAACCCCGCAGACTGCGTTTAAACAGTATAAGACTTACTTTCTCCGACAATCGCTTTCAGCCCAAGAGGAGCCATGATCCACAGTCTCTCTTTCTCTCTCTCTCTCTCTCTCTCTCTGTCTGTAATCCCAATCAGTATCCAAGCTCTTCACAAATCTCCCTTTGAGGCACTGTAGCTTTCAGTACAACAGCAAAAGCAAATTCTCCTCCTCCTCCACATCATCATCATCATCATCATCATCATCATCACCTCACATTCAGGGGGCTCAGGGTCATAGTGAACCCAGACCATACACCCTGGTTGGGATGTCAGTCCATTGCAAAGCACCATGTTCACAGACAATCACTCTCTCTCTCACCCAGTCAACTTGTGGCATGCAGCCATCTCAATTTTACAATTTCCAAGCATGGGTACAATAAAAAAGAGAGGAGGACAACATAACATAACATAACATAAGGGTAATAATAGATGATATAAGGGTTTGGAATGTCTTGACTTGGGTGCACACTGGTGTAGCACATCTACCACAATGCATTCACATTAGGCTAAATGTCTGTTCCAAATTGGTCCTAGGTTTGAGTGTGACTGTGAATTGTTGTGGGTGTGTTGGACCTGCTTCGAACTGGTGTACTCACCCTTTGACCAGAGTCGGCTAAGAGAGCCTCCAGCCTCCCTGCAGCCCTAGTTGGATTAAATGGGTCAGAAAATGAAAAAACGAAAAGCGCCAGACAAAAACTGTCAGTTTTCCAGAGTAATGGATTCTAAAATCCTAGAAAAGCAATCCAGCAGAATGCCATCCCAAAAATGACAAAGAAGGCTACACAAAATGACCATAGTATTATTTTAAGGTGAAAAGCTTTTTCTTTTTTCTTATCAAACTTTGAATAAGTTATACAAGATGATGTAGTGGAGCCCGTATGACCATCATCACACTTTTAAATAGTAAAAATAAATCATAAAAATCTTGTGTACATTTGCTTCTCTTATGTTTCTCTGCAGTAAATACTAAATCAGATATTCACCTCAGGCTCAGTAATAATCAGTAAATAGAAAGCAATATTCACTTTGCAGTTGGCTAATGGCTTCTGCTTCTGTGATTTTCTTTTTAATCATAAACCAAATTCTTAAAATCACATTTTGTGAATATCTGTACTTTATCCTGCTAGGGTCACAGAGTCTCAGTGGGGTATGACCTGAACAGCTCGACAGTCCATCGCAGGGCCATCTCACACATAACCATTCACACTCACAAATAAGGGCAATTTGGAACATCCAAGGAGCCTAATGTGCAGGTCTTTGGACTGTTGGAGGAAACCAGAGTACCCAAAGGAAGCACAAACAAACACAGGGAGAACATGCAAACTTCACACCGAAACGCCTTTGACTCGAAACCAGGACCTTCTTGCTGTGAAGCGGACATGCTAACTACTACTCCACCATGCCCACAACATAAAATCTGTTTATAGTGATGTCTTATTGAGTTAATTTTATATTTGATTCAATTTGATGTTTTTCCATTGTTCATGAGTTAGAAATAAACAAAGGAATCTTTTCAGTCATATTTTCTTCTTTTTCAAAATTTTGTAAAAAATATTCAAAGAAATTAATTTAATAATTAAAAATGGAGTGAGTTCTTACACCCCTAGGTAAAAAAATACTTTCTGAACAACTTAATACTTTTGAATAGCAACTTAGTTTCTTCATCTTCCTTAAACTGACACGGAAAGGCGCTGTCAGTGAAATTCTGAGTCCATGTAAATGGGTAAATTTGTAAGAGAAAGTAACAGTGAGTGGATACCAGCACAGGGAAGCCTGGATCTTTGAATTAAACATTGTAGATGGACAGACAGTTTAAATGATAAAAGGACATGACAAATAGGCATTTATTAAATTGAGACGCATGGATGTGAACAGTGTAAATAAAGTACTGCAGCCAGCCAGCAGGGGCGCTACACCTGCAATGACTTCACCTTTTACATGCCTTAGTTAGTCCGGATTTGTACAGTTGTTAGTTTAGTAAACCAAAGCACACTCGTAAATAAAGGGCGGGTTTAAATACACTCTGTCTCTCTTGGCCATAAGCTGGTCCGGATAAAATAATGGCCATGAATAAGAGATGAGGGGGTGTCAAATACACACCCTAAAGCCCCTTGCAGTTACTTATTATAACCACTAGATGGCGAGAAATTCATATTTATGCATTCACTGCTGAGCTCGAGTCCCACATAGAGTTCATGTGTTTGGCAAAGTTTGCCTGTTGATGTCAAGCCATGTCTGTCGACATGAATTTAGTTTTGGGGGACATGTTTAAGGGCTGAATTACATTTGAGGGAAATTACAGAGACATAAATCACCCTCCAGTGTATGATGTATTATGTAGATTATGTATAGTGTGTACTATGTAACAGGGTGGTTGTCTGCTTA
>JAOUQZ010000027.1:5075871-5095074 GCA_028564935.1 Neosilurus hyrtlii
TATAATAAACATCCGAGACACTACGCAGTTTTCAAATCCACCTCATCCAAACCTACGTCAGTCCCTTCTGTCATAGCACTGCAAAATTTGTACTTTTTTTCCCCCAGATCCTGGCTAACTTGGTGATGGAGAAGCTGCTTCCTGAGCTGAGAGAGCTGATCAGTCCACGACTGAAGGGAAAGATGCAGGAAAGGCAGAGGAACTGGATGCTGGTAATTGGAAAATTAACTGAAATTATCTGTACTATTAGAATGAATGGTTTCGCAGTGCTGTGTTACTATCCAGCTCTAAACATTTGCTTGTGTGTGTGGGATCAGATCTCTGATGCCATTTACAGCCTGGTTCAGACTCAGACACAGTCCCAATACGAGGCCATGGTGCAGAGCAGTGAGGCAGGACGTCCCGCTCTGGAGGCTTCCATACGCACAGATATGGATCAGATCATCACCTCCAAGGAGCATGTGACCAGCAAAATCCGAGGTAGTGCAGGATCTATAAATACAGTCACACATTTTTGCTAAATGAGGTCTCACTTACTGTACACACCTCTCGCTATTTAATACATTTTTTTCACACCTACTTTGGCTTAGTTACCCACATTCTTACTGCAGGTTCAGTTTTTGTTGAGTAACCTGAGTTGAAAAACTGCATTCTGTGAATAGTTATGTGAGAAGTTTGTGGAAAAATATACCATCTGTAGTCATAGAAATACCTTTGGATGTGGTTTTTTTTTTTTAATTTAATTTAGTTTTTTATTATGTATGTATGTATTTATTTATTTATTTATTTATTTGCAATAGTGGACCACCAGTAGTAGTGGTTGTGATTGTCCATCTGCCTCTTAAATACAAAGATGAGAACATTTACTTTTTAAGATCCTGACATGTTGCACAACAGGTACATGAAAAAAATTAGGACAAATTTCTAGCAGGGTAGTAGGTGTGTCATATGGAATTCACCAGCTGTGTGATGAAAAATTCCATTCTGAAATTTTTTACATGAAAATTTCTGTGTCATAGATTATTTTCGACGTCACATTTCGCGATTTTCTAGGTCTGGTATGCGATACGATGTTGCACAACCACGTAGCGATAAACATTCACTTTTGCGTATGTAATATGTTGAAGTGATAAACTGGTTATTTTAACATGAGTGACCATAAAAAGCACAAAACTGGGTAATTGTATAATATACGTGGACTATTAGCAGGGGTTGAACCAATGGTTAGCAGTAATTTTTTTCCCCCGGAAGTGACATGAACTCGGTGGGGTTGCCCAGCGCAAATAAACAAGCAGACCTATTCAGCGAGTGCCATTTCAGGTGTTCAAGAAGTAACTACGGCTAGCAATTTGGAGGAAATGGGTGTAAATGGTTATCTATTTGAGCAAGAGAGGGAGGAGTCTTGTGGAAACAGTAAGATGTTACATTCTAGTGACTCTGTGGACGAGAATGCTGCCAGAAATGAGCGTGACGGTAAACACAAAATGGCTAATGCAACTAGCGTTTTGCCAACTCAGCTTTCCTGTCGTCAGTTGGTTCAGGAACACAAAAGTAATGCCTTCTGCGATTTCTGCGCTCGTTGTCTGTACAGCTCAGCGCTGGCGATAATGTGTTATGATGCACTTGGTCAGTGACGCAGCCCAGCCAATCCAACGAGCTGACCATGCCTAGAGTCATAACACTCGCACGTACTTTGACAAGTGGCAGGGACTGATGTTGCCAAAAGGAACTGCTGATGTCTCGTGATTGTTTTAAAGTGCGAGTAACACTAATTCACCACAGGTACCCTTTAAAGGTTAAACCCATGACAATTTTAGAACCATGTTTACTTGAGCTGTATGGTGGTCTTTTGTCAAACGAGTTTCACAGGGATATCATACAAACTTTCATATGAACATCATAGAGTTGACCTACAAACCTGGCCTATTTTCCACGCAACAGATTTACAACACACATTTTATACATGAACACAATTACGTGGCTTTCAAATCCACCTCACTGGAACGTACGTCAAACCCTTCTGTTGTAGCTTCTCTATATTCATACAACAAATGTGCAGGTTGTTTGTGAAAGGGGTTTTATCCGTTTAACTGTTCTTTTTTTTTTTTTTTTTTGAAATCGCTATGCTCTTTGGATGAGAGGGATCCAGTCACAATAGAAGGGGCGGGGTCACCAAATGGCATTGTAATTTACTCACTCATTCATTTGCTGAACAGCTTTTTCCTACTATTAGGGTCATAGGGAGGCTGGTGCCTGGCTCAGCCTGCTCTGGGTGAAGGTGGGACACACCCTGAACAACTTGCCAGACCATCACAGGACCAACAAACAACCATTCAAACTCACATCCAGACCTTGGTGCAATTTGGAACAGCCAATTAGCTTGACTTGCAAGTCTTTGGACTGTAGGAGGAAACTGGAGTACCCGGAGGAAACCCACGCAGGCAAGAAGGGGAAACATGCAAATGCCCGAGCCCAGGACCTTTATGCTATGAGACAGAGGTGCTAACCACTACGCCACCTTGCCGCCCAATTGTGATTGAAATTTTGCTATATACTGTACAATTCACCAACTAAGAAAGCTACGAAGTCTTGAACTAAAACCAAAAGTTTTAACTATGTTGCCTATTTTCTAACAATAAAAATTGTTCCCAGCCAGTATTCCAGAAATCCAGATGGAGATTTGGTCCTTATTAGGCAACTCAGAGGTGTTACTTCTTGTAGAGGTTGCGTACTCATGTTAATATTTGATTTGAGTCAAGTACCACATATTACATACTGTAGTGCAGGTCAAAGTTCACTATGTGTTCAGACTTAAGATAGCGGTGTCTTTTCAAAGATACTGGCTCAAGTCCCAGGTTTTGTAATACCATGTAACTTCTGTACATTGTTACAGGATGATTTTCCACAGAATTCAGTCATATAGTTGAGTCTAGATATTAAGTAGTAAATTTCCCTGGAAGCTCAAATAGATGTTTTAAGTTTATCACGGTCTGCATGGTGACGTAGTGGTAAACACGTCCGCCTCACAGCAAGAAGATCCTGGGTTTGATTCTCGGGCTTGTGGCGTTTCTGTTTGGAGTTTGCATTGTTCTCCTCATGCTTGTGTGGGTTTCCTCTGGGTACTCTGGTTTCCTTCCACAGTTCAAAGGTATTCACATTAGGTTAACTTGCTGTTCCAAGGTGACCCTAGTTGTGATTGTAAGTGAATGGTTCTGTGTGTGTTGCCTTGTGACTGCTTGTAGCTATTCAGGGCGTACCCCATTACTGCCCAGTGTCAGCTTGACCCCACGACCCTAGTAGGATAAATCGGTTCGGTTTATTGTAATTCAATCAATTCAAGGAATTTTTTTTAAGTATTTAAACTAAATAAATGAATCAATAAATAAATGCTTCATTTACTAGATTAAATAAAGACACATAAAGAGCCAGAAAACACTCCTTTGTCACTGAATTGACTTTTGAATTTTTTTTCTTTTTTTTTTTTTTTAAGCTCTGGTGCTGCCCAAAGCTGAGAAGCTCCTGAAAGTGAGTATCGAGCCATACATCAGCTCCATCCTGGATGCTCTGATGGAACCCACCAGCCGAGGCTTCTTTGAAGTGCGTGATGTTTTCTTCCGGGAGCTGGTGGATATGAGCAAGAACCTGCTGAATGGTGGCAGCAAAGAGAAACTGGGAGAGGTGAGTAAGACATTCCTGGGTTCTTTAATACACCAAGATTTTATCAGAGGACTTCTTGTTTGAAAGTGTACAGCACTGCAACATCCCAAAGTTGATTGTTTTCATAGAAAGTCATGTTGTGAAATGTATTGTTTCCGTGCACTGCACTTTGCCACTGATTGCAATTTTATTACTGAATGCCAGTACAGTGTATTGAACAATAATATTAGATAATAGAATGTACTATATAGGTGCAGTAGTGGCTCAGTGGTAGGGTGCTGGATTACTGTTCCGAAGGTCAGGGGTTCAAGCCCCACTACCATTGGGTTGTCACTGCTGTCCCCAAAGTGCAGCTAACTGGATTATCAAAGGCGGGCCATGTCTCTCGCTGTCTGTGGTGAAAGGCATGTAAAGATAAGGCCGTTGAGTTGCCGTCAGCATGTTTCTGTGCTGCGATGGCCTGGCGAGCTGTCTAGTTTTTTCATATTTATATCTCATATGTTTTCATATTCTCCCCATGCTTGATTGGGTTTCCTCTGGGTACTCAGGTTTTCTTTCATAGTCCAGAGACCTGCAGGTGTGAACAGTTGCTAAATTAAAGGTTATGGTTTACCTTCGTATTCTGTGTTTGTTTGTTACCAGGATTACACATAAATGTTATGGGTGGATTTTCATCAAATTTTCAACCAGAGGGTTGGCTTCAGACAAGGAATTAAGCTCCATTAGATTTTGTAAATGATCTGGATCAAGTTCTGGAGCCAAGAATTTTTTAAAGAATTATTTAACGTTGGTGCTTGGGTGATGTTGCTTTATATGAGGGATGGTTTAAAAAAATATTACTCTGAGTGGATAATGCTTGAATCAAAAGCTCACCTTTTGTTTTTTTGTTTGTTTGTTTGTTTTTTTTACTTTTTTTGTTGCCATTAGTGGCTGTAGTGGTCCAAAAATGGCAGCAGTGGCTTATTGGTTAATGCTCTGGGTTGCTGATTGGAAGGTCAGGGGTTCGAGCCCCAGTCCCACCAAGTTGCCACTGTTGAGTCCTTGAATCAAGGCCTTCAACCCTCAACTGCTCAGTTGTATGAATGAGATAGTAATAATAATAAATAAAAGAGGCACTCTGGATAAGGGCTCTGCCATTTGTTGTAAATGTCATTTTATGGTCACTTTTCAAAATGGGGAAAAAATCATTTAAAATCTCATTTTAGTTTGTTTTTCTTGTGTTTCTGCATGATATCTGTTTAGGTTGGAAGGGAGTCTTATCCCCGATTGTATATCATGATTTCTTTTCCAAGGCTAGTAATTCAGCACTAGACTATCATGATTGCTGGCCTTTTCTTCAAAGCAGATTGATATTCATGTTTGTGTGGAAAAAAAAGTTTAATTCTTGAAAGAAAATGTTGCAACCATCCAAATTGTATTCATTTATTTATTTATATGGAATAATTCTAGAATGAATTAAATGGATGGCTGGTTAGGGTTAGCTTTTAGCCTGGCATGGCATGTTCGGTTTAGAGCATTCAACCAGGTCTGTTATGGTTAAAATATGTAAGAAAATAATAAGCTATAAAAATCTAGTTTTGGTGTGCTTTCTTATGCAGATGTTTCAGTGTAGTATATACAACAATTACGTGTCTCCGGTTCAGTGGATGTCGCTAAATTAAATAGTCTTTTCGACGTTCCATATCCGGGTATATTCAACCACATCCACCTCGCCTTTCGGGAGTAATTGTTAATTATTCAGGTTACAGACTTAGGCTAATGGTTGAACCAAAATATCAGGCAGAATTCTTAAATTCAACAAAATTCCAATCACAACTAATATGTAGAGTACTAGGCAATATGTTTTGTTTTTTTTTTTTTTAGCATTTATTTATTTTTTTATTTAAGTTGCAAACATTCTGTAGTGTGTATGCCCATTGTCCCACTTTAAACCTGTAAAAATAAACCATATAACACTTGTTTTAGTATAACTTGTCTTATGTTCCCATGTAGTATATACTAAACCAGTTATTCTCGAAGATTATCAGTTGTATTAATGTTTTTTCCTGATGACTACTTAACAATATCCACCTCAGCTTCAGCAAATTATTATTATTAATGACATGAAGAACCCATTTTACAGACAATGATGGTGGATATCCAGGTACAGAGTTGGTGGCCAATATTCTAGGACGATAAAACGTTTATAGTTTTAGTGAAATAGTTTTGTTAGTGTCTTCATATATAAGGTTATAAACAATAACTTACATATTTAAGTCTGATATAACATTTATAGCATTTTTCTTGGCAGTATATGGAGAAGATCTCTATGTTGGCTTTTCACCCGGTGAAAATGCAGTGCTGCTATGAGAAGGTGGAGCAGCTGAGTCTGGAGGGCCTGCAGCAGCGCTTCGACGTCACCAGTCCATCCGTATTTGTCCAACGAGCCCAAATCCTTATGAGAGAGGTGAGACTCACTCAGCTTCATGATGATCCTGAAAATATGTTTTTTAGGGAAAATATGTTCATGCATCCAGAGAACCATGGGGGGAATGCTTAATCAAATACTGCTGAGTTCAAGCTACTGTATTTTGGGTATGTAAAAATTTAAGGTCAGTTTACTGAGATACAAATTAATGGAAGGAGTGTTCTTATGGATATCCTTCATATAATGGATTGTAGGTTGCTGTATTTTCTGTATTTTGGTGTGAGAATGTGAGAAGATTGTGATTCAAATGTGCCAACTCACCAGTGAATAGCTGATGTGTTTAATCTTATCAGTTCCTTTTGACTGAATCCAAAGGTTTCCTGGTGAAACCACCCCAGCTCACAGACTTGGTATCTTTTTATTCATTTGTTTTATTTTTTTTACATTATGTTTTGGTTTTGTGTCTCTTTGCAAGAACAATAACAAGACCACGTGACCAGGGCAACGATCTTGTGTACGCGTGATAATTTGGCAGCAGAATAATTTCTACAAAGTGGAAAAGTGTGAGATCAAGTGTTAAAAACAAAACAAGGCAAATGATTTTTAAATAAATAAAAAAGATGGCAATGTTTGCTAATATCATGGCACCTGTTGCAGGGATTGTTGTCACTCATCTACAGGAGTAAGCAAATGATTTCAGAAAGACACTGTGGCCAATTCTATTTTATTTCCAAGCGACAACACTGTGTTTCATCTTTATTTAATATGTCTTATAAGTGAATGGGCCCCTGTAACATATTCCTCAACCATTACTTTTAGCCCTGTTTTTTAGCCTGTTTTAGCCCAAATTTAGGTTGTTTTTTTATTTTTTTTTATTTAAATTTAATTTTTTTTCTGTTTGGCACATAAGCCTCACAGCAAGAAGGCCTGGGTTCAATTTCCAGGATCAGGTTTCTGTGTGGAGTTTGCATGTTCTCTGCAGGTACTCTGGTTTCCTCCGAATGTCCAAAAACATTCACAGTAGGCTAATTGACTGTTCCAAAATGCCCCTTGTAAACTCCATACATAACTATAATAAAAATTATAACTTAAATTCTCAATTCTGATTGGTCAGAATTCATAGTGTTGCTTAATTGTCTACAGCAGCAGCTCTGATAGTCATGCGGTAATAATTCAAATGATCATTTTATTATCTTAACTTATTTAATTGACTTAATTGACAGAAGCTCCTTATAATTTCCACATGCTGTTGTTTAGCAAAAAAAAGTGTATAATATGGTGATGTTTCCTGAAAGATGTTTATTTAACATTTATGGGAGGAGTCTTCGGTTTCAGTGCTTTGCAACAGTCCGGAAGTTTTAACTATGGGGTTCTTTTAAATTTACAGCACAAGGCTTTGTTATGAAATCTTAAGAATAAAGTGAATGAAAAAAGGGTATGACTGTTTACACATGATGTAACCGTCAACAGAAACAAACTTGTTTTGTGGATGCCCCATAAAATTAAAGGCAATCACTTAAAAAATTCAAATCTTTTGTTGATTCAGTTTATAAATGAAAAGGATACACTGAGTGTTTTCTACCAGGTTTGGGCACTGTAATGCATCTACATCAACAATATTTTTAATAACCTAAGTGAATGTTTCCTTCAATGCCAAACCGAAAGACCCGCACTGAGTCCTTTACCATATATAGAAGGGGGCCTGACCTCGGGTCTTTAGGTGGTATTACATGGGGCACCAGGCATGTGCAATGCACGATTAAGGAAAGTCCACCCAGGTGCTTTACTCTGGTAATAGCATGCTGTGGTCAACTAAGACATGCTTTTGATGTGTTCAGCGCTTGGGCAAGGTTAAGGTTACCGATTTCCTTTAAATGTAACTGGGAATGGATAAAAATAAAGGCGATGGACTGTCAACTTTGTAGTAGTGACAAGAACTCTAGCACATTGTAGTGGGCCACATCCCATCCCACCTTGGGTAATTACTTCTCTTTTTTTTGTAATACCCCTGCAAACAAATATAGGAATCACTCTGTCCATCTGTCTGTCCATGGAAGCTTGTAAGTGCAACTCCTCGTAAAGCGCTTGATGGATTTTGATGAAACTTTAAGCTTATGAAGTGTACCACCTCATGATGTACATGGAGTAAAATAATCCGGGTCCGATGTTTTGAAGAGGAGATAATTCAAAAGTTCAATCATGTTGCAGATCGGGGGTATTCTGTAGAGTTTACTCACAGTTATATCTATTTTTTTCTGTACGTGATTGCTTTCAGTATTGTAGTGTAACTCTTGTTCAGCACTAAACATTATTAAATGTCTTGCATATTTCCACTGTAATAGACTAAGAATGGATCTGGTAGATACTCCAGGTGTAATAATATATTTTATTTTATATTTATCAAGTATTATTAAGTTTCTTATTATTTATATTATGTTTAATATTTAAAATAGCATATTTTTTCATGATATGTAAGTGTAAAATGTCTGGGGGAAAAACGTACAAGAAGAAATTTTTCTTAGTAGTCAAAGAACACAGTGTTAGAGCATGGGAGTGTTGACACAGGCCTGAACATGCACTTGTGTATTTTTATCAGGGCAGGATCACAAGTTTCTCACAACAACTTAACTGTTGCAATAATTGTGTGAGGGTACACCCTGTTGGATATGGTGTGAAATAATTTGTATTGAATTAGAAGTGTATTTCTCATAAAATTTTATTTTTCCAAGTACATAATTCTTAAAATATTGTTTTAAAATAAAGATTAAAATTATGAACATTGATTAATCGTGGTTTCGGTTTTTACAGTAAAAATGGATTATTGTTATCATAGTGGGATCATCAGTCAGGTTTCAGGTTTAAATTTGCAGCTTGATTGAATTTACAAAATGGTAAAAATGGCACTGTATTGTGTAGCAGGTCTGCAGAAAGTAAAAAGTGTTAAAGAAACATTACATTTCAAAGCCTATTGGTTTTGTGAGGAAGTAAGTGTTTATATAATAAAATATGTGCTATGATTCATTTAAAAAATTCAGAGCGCAAATATGAATAAATTTGTATTATTTATTTAATGATCCATTATCTTCCAAGAGTAGCAACGTTTTACTTTAGATCACGTCATACAATAATAGCAGAGAACAGAACTAAATCTCGATTGAAGTCATGGTTTTAACTGATCATTAGCAAATCATTTAAAATGAAGACTTTGGAGAGTGCAACTCTCCACCAAGCATACAAAACCCCCATGTGAACCCAGATGTCAAAAGTTGTTCTCACAATGTTAAAGAATCCTTTAAAAAATCCTGGACCCCAGTCTTCCTTCCGTCATCTGTTCGCTCATCTCCCTTCACACGCAACTTGAGTGACATCCCATTCTTAATTCATAAGGTTTAATATGATGTCTACCCGCCCTTTGCAGCTATAACAGCTTCAATTCTTTCCACAAGGTTTAGGAGTGTGTTTATTGGAATTTTTGACCATTCTTCCTGAAGCGCATTTGTGAGGTCAGGTGTTGTATCAGGTTGAGTTCAGGACCAGTGCAAGACCTGTGCCGGCCGGTCAAGCTTTTCTACACCAAACTTGCTCATCCATGTCTTTTTGGACCTTGCTTTGTGAACTAGTGCGGCGTCATGTTGAAACAGGAAGGGGCCATTCCCAAACTGTTCCCACAAAGTTGGGAGCAGGAAATTGTCCAAAATCTCTTGGTATGCTGAAGCATTCTGAGTTCCTTTCACTGGAACTAAGGGGCCAAGCCCAGCTTCTGAAAAACAACCCCTCACCATAACCCCCCCCCCCCACACACACACACACACACAGCCTCCACCAAACTTTACAGTTGGCACAATGTAGCCAGACTAGTACTGTTTTTCTGGCAAACACCAAACCCAGACTCATCCATCAGATTGCCAGATGGAGAAGCGTAATCCGTCACTCCAGAGAACGCGTCTCCACTGCTCTAGAGGCCAGTAGTGGCGTGCTTGGTATATGGTTAGGGTAAACAAATCCTTACTTGATCCAAAACAAGACCAAAGCTCATTTACTTAATCCTTGTTGGTCCAACTCACACTTAAATACAAATACTGTATGTATTTACTCGTATTATATTCCTCTCTTAACCTCCAGGCATTTCATGTGGGTGTCTCTGTCCATCTATTTTGTTGTAGCAAATGGACGATGCAGTCTACACGTTCGAGCAGCTGCTCCACCAGAGTTTGGAGGATCATGAGGACGAAGATCTCTGCAAGACCATTCAGCGGTGCCAGGAACGAGTTATCAAGGTGGGTCACATGACAGTATCCATCTGTCAGCACTGATCAGTGAATAACGTGATGTTCTTTAATTTTGAAATTACGTTGTTTTTAGATTGTCTTGTTTACATGATGGTTTTTTGTTTCTGCAAAACTCCTAAAATCATTTGAATTTTCTCCCGAGATGCAGTGTGAAGTGTGTGTGTGTGTGTGTGTGTATGTCCAATATACTGTAATAGATAGCAAAAATAATGTTTCATCACCAATCAAATGTCTATACCTGACTATGTGTGTTGGGTGTACAAATAATTTTTGCAATCGCACAAAAACAAAACAAATAAAAAAAACAAAACCCCTTTTTTTTTCTCCATTTATTTGGAGGGGGAAAATGACTCAAACTCTTTTTATTTTATTTTATTTTTTCATTTTCACCAGTGTTTTTATTGAAAGCCAATAATAATTCTGTACTTGATTATATTAAGTACATCATATCCAACAATGGTTTATTTTAATTTTCATTAGTTTTTTTCCTTCTATAGAAATATGACTATGACAGCAGCACTGTGCGTAAGAGGTTCTTCAGAGAGGCCCTTCTGCAGATCTTCATCCCCTACATGCTGAAACAGCTCTCTCCATCCTGCTCTGCTGTAAGACACACATACAATACACACAATACACTTTTTTGACCAGTATTTCATTACATAAGTATGCAAAGAAATTGTTTCAGCTACCACTGTCTCACGCCTGGCTGTAGGACCTTCCCCGATTCCAAGAGCTGATTTTTGAAGATTTCTCCCGCTTCATTCTGGTAGAGAACATCTTTGAGGAGGTGGTGCTTCAGACAGTCATGAAGGACATCATGATGGGTGAGACATGACAACTACAAAGTTACACACAAATCATCTTATGTGGAGTGTCGCCTTAAACGTCATCATGAATGAAATTGCAATGTACTGGTGACAATACTGTACTTGTGACTAATGTCTGAGTTGCCCTATTCTAAAAATGAATCAGATTGTGAATTCAACAATGCATTTAAGATTTAAAGATATCTTGCACCATCTAGTGGTGAGGTTCCAGATTGCAACAAACTGAAATTTCTTTCTCGGCTCGTTCGATGCCTGTATGGTTCTGGGCTACTGTAGAAACATGGTGGTCCAAGATGGCAGCCTCCATAAGAGGGGACCCTGCTCTCCATGTGGATACAAACAGATTATTCTAAGGTTCTGAAAACCCAACAACTTTTTAAACAAATAATTATAGATTAATGAAAACTTATTTATTGATATACTCAGTTTCTGCTAGGGCAGCACGGTGTCGTGGTGGTTACCACAGCTGCCTCCCAGCAAATCCCTGGTTTGATTTCTGGGCTTGTGTGTTTCTGTGTGAAGTGCATGTGTGGTTGTGTGGGTTTCCACCGAGTACTCTGGTTTCCTCCAACAGTTAAAAGACATGCACATTAGGCTAACTGGTTGTTCCAAATTGACCCGAGGTGTGAGTGTGATTGGTTGTGTGCCTAGCAAGCTGTTGAGGGTATACCTCACTTTTGCACCAGCCTCTCCGTGACCCTAGTAGGATTCAGTGGTTTTGCAAATTAATGAGTCAGTGAGTAAATTTCTGCTAATAGATCCTTTAAAATGTTATACACAGTACCTTTAAACATATTGCACTGAAGTATTGTCCAGTCCTAGGTCTTATATTGTTACCTTGGAGATTAGGATTGTGATGTTGATTGGTTTTTAGCAGCTTAACGCAAAAGGTTTGGAAGGGTTTTTTTGAAGAATTTTACATTTACATTCATGGCATTTGGTGGACACCCTTATCCAGAGTGACTTACACTTATTTTTATACAACTGAGCAATTGAGGGTTAAGGGCCTTGCTCAAGGGCCCATAATGGCACCATGGTGGTACTGGGACTTTAACCCTTGACCTTCAGATCAGTAATCCAGTGCCTTAACCATTGCTTACTTAAATTTGTTTGGAAGGGTGGCGTACGACCCAAATAACGCTCGGTTTGATTTTGGTGGGAATCGGGATCAAATTTTGGTTCCAGGAATTTTTTAACAGATTCATTAACACTGCGAGAGAGGATGTGATGGATGGTTTCCCTGCAGGCCCAGTCAGGAGTGCTGAGTAGTTTGGTATTATTTTGGCTTGGCAGGGGATTACCCTTCCAGACTGCCCTTCTAATTACTTCCTGCACTATTCTCAGATCTTCTAATCTCAGACTCCAAGGATAGGAAGGGTTTAATATCCAAGTATATGTTCATTAGTGAAAGAATTTGTTCTACGTGTACTTGCGTATTCCGTACTATGTGTATTTGTTCTACCCCTTTCATTGCAGAGCAAATTTGTCCAAATATAGTGAGATTTCTTTTTGCCATCTATAGCCTCTTGATGTTTGTTGATTGGCCACGAGAATAAGCAGTTGCTTATTTGGAATTTTGGTCAGATTGCAACTTTCAGTAAAAGTCGACTGCTGTTTGTTGCATTTGTGGATGGAAAAAGGATCAGACCCTCTTGTAGATGCATGAACTTTGGTTTGTGAGACTATTTGTTACCAAGTGTAAGACCTTTTCCTGCAACTTTTGAACCATTATTTCTTCTTTCCAGCTGTAAAAGAGGCTGCCGTTCAGAGAAGACACAACCTATACAGGGACAGCATTGTGCTGACTAACAGTGACCCAAACCTCCACCTGCTAGGTGACAACCCATCCATCGACTGGGCGGAAGAATACAGCGAAAAGCAGGAAGTAGATGGAGAGCATGATGGTGAAGGAGATATAACGGCCCAGAAGAAGCGCAGGATGAAACAGGTGGTCTCCATGATCCAGGTCGATGGAACAGGCCTAATGCTGCCCAATGAGTCCTGCTTAGAGGTTCCCAGTGTTCAGGATATTCCTGAAGAACAGGGTGAGGGAGAATCTGCTGTTCAGTCTTCTTCTTCTGCATCTGAAAAGGCCGCACCCATTAAAGAGGAAGTGAGTGAGTTGTCATCTAAGGAAACAGCACCTGATTTACCCAATGGGACCGCACCAAATCTGGACAAACAGGAAGCTGCACCAAATCATGATAAACAGGAAGCTGCTCTAAAGTCTCCACAGGACTCTGAGAGCAAGCTGGCCATAGAAAGTGCCATCCAGCAGATTGAGGACGCAGTCCAAGGAGAAGATGCAGAGCCAAGTCCAGACAGAATTGCCCAAGAGAAAACTAAAGATACCTCCAGCACCAAGGAGGAAGTGAACGTCACGCCTCAAAAAGAGGAGCAGTCGGCACCTCCTGAAAAACATGAGGACAAAATTGCACCATCAAGCACGGAGGAACCTCCCAAAGTTGACGAAACTATCGTAAAGCCAGATCAAGAAGAGCAAACAGGTGCTGCAGAGAACTCATCAGACTCGCGCTTGGAACCCCAGCAGCACAGCACCGACACGGACAGCGGCTTCCAGTCGCCAGCCAATGAGACGGCCGAGGAAGACGAGTTGCAGGCTGCAGCGGCAACGTTAGAGGCGGGACAAGAGAAGCACAATGACTCTGAAAAGGAAGGTGAGGATGCCGGGAAGGAAGATGGCAAACCGACGACGCAGACATAGACGTCACTAATAAAACTCTTTTGTTGTATTTTATAGAAAACGCTAGAAACACCAGCCCAGTGCTTACAGAAGTGACAGTTTTACTTTTTTTTTTTTAAACGGTGGTTGGTTTGTTTACACATAAAACATCTCTTACACTTCCTTTAATTACAGTTGAGAGTCTGTTTTTGATCATTAAATAATTGGATCTTACCTTTTCACATTTCACATATTTTTTGCACATATTTTTTTTAATTACTGTCACTCAGATGGGCTCTGTCATTAAAATTTCATAATAACGTTACCTAAATTCATTTGCTCATTTTTATGCAGATTGTGCTGATGTTCTACTGCAAAGTGCTGAGAAATGGGATGCTTTTTCCAATAAGACTGCTATATATAACTGACTTCATGCTTTATATTAGTCTAATATAGTACCATAAGCAATTTTTTATCCAGTCGTTGTGTTATTGTTCTTTTCTCTATTTCTTTTCTTTATTCTCTTTTTCTTTTTTTTTTTGCTTAGACCCAAACTGAAAACACTGAATTTTATTTTTTTGTGGTCCTTTTTATATACTTTTATTTCTGTTTAGCTTAACCGATGATTTTCTTTGTTTTGTTTTTGTTTTTTGTGTGACAATTTCCTGATATATTCTTTACCTTAAATGGTTAAATCTATGCGACTTTAAAATATAAAACATTGCTTTTTTTCTTGTATACTCAAACTAAACTCCATTACTGTCGATTATGATGTGTAGCACACGTCTCTGGTCCCGTCTGTGTTTCACGCGGACTGTGTTCAGACTGAATGCTGTGTTATGGAGATTTTGGTTTGTTGTGATTCAACCAGAAACATCATACATCAGAGCATACAGTCATAAGAATACTGTTACCTGGGGTTTGTGTTTCAAACTGAAAAGACAGACAATTTTTTTATAGGGCAAATATAAAATTATTGAATCTACTTATTGTTAAATATGTTTATTTATTATCTCATGCACTTCATTGCCTTCTTTATATTTCAGTGAAAATTATCAACAATAAATGAATTAGATTTGACAATTGTTTTCTAATTGGTGTCATTATTATTATTATTATTATTATTATTATTCTTTTAACCATAGTCTTTGTTTCATAACCAGTATAAACTTGAGCTCTGATCTCATTTGGGCGATTTTTTTTTTTTTTTGTTTTTTTGTTTTTTGGCGACTGCCCTTAATTTTTTTGAGTTGGCGACTGTCTCAGAACAACCACAACTGTGTATGAGTCCAAATAAAATAATGCTCAGAAGAAAATCTCTGATGGTTGGCAACTAGATCTGAGACTGTTTCCCCAGCTATCTGTGACTATCTCTGATCGACCACAACGGTCTCAGGCTGTCAGCAGTATAATTGTGGATAGTTGGCAACAGTCACAGATTAGTAGATTATTGTGTGTAATCGTCCAACATTTGGAAACGGGTTTCAAAAAGCGGAACAATTGCCCACAACGGGTGGATTCCTCACGGACAGTCAACAATATGGGTTGCAGACCCCTCATGCTCGCTCCCAACCTAAAAATGTACCAAATTGTGGGCATTATCGGGCGTTATCGCTTAAAGGAGATCGGGGCTTTACTTACTTTCTCCTCTTCATCCCAGATATGAGGCTAATGCTAAACACTTCCACTTTTGCCAGTCACATACAAGATGTTACACTTTACCGTGAATAGTTCTGAGGTGATCGTTCTTCTCCAAGTTGTTTTGGGCCTTCCATGCTCCCTCCTTCCAGGTGGTATCCACTTTAGTGCAACCTTGGGATGTGCTGCTGGTCCATTCTAATGGTTCATGCCATCTCATGCATCAGCATTTAATCTCATCTAGCACACTGCAGCTTCTGGTATTTCTCTAAAGTTCCTGGTTAGATATTACTGCTGGCCCGAAGATACCACAAATCCCTCTTTGGTCACCTTTTGTGGAAGACGTCCAGCTTCCTCATGTCACTCTGTACCAGTCTAACATTCTGAGCCATGTAGTGGTGCTACTACTTTAATGTGGTGGTGTGGTTTGCGTGCATCGGTGGCCCATGAGAGCTTTACCGATGTTGGTGTTAACCCTGGAAGGTTCTACTATGTCGGGCAGGTCTTGGAGATTAATGCCAGATGAAATTCGGCCCCTTGTTCTCCAGGTTGTGGGAAGGGCGTTAGGCCAACAGCCCCATCCTGCAAAAAACGACTTGTTACGGAAACCAACACAATTGCTCACACTATTGCTAATTGGCCTGTTGTAACCAGTATAAATACCTAACAGTTATTCCACGGCTGCTCATCGCAAATGATCTGATAGCTCGTAGTTGTAGTAAGTGATCAAAATCTTGATTAGCTTTTCTTCCTGGAGAGACCTGGCTACTAATGATACATGTGGTTATAATCCTAGTGGTATATAAACCACCAAATTGCCTGTCGGTGTGAGTGTTGAGGGCAAATGTTTGTGTGTGTATGTTGGCCCTGCAATGGTCTGCTGTTTAGGGTGTACCCTGCCTTCACCCGGTATTGGCTGAGATAAGCTACAGCCTCCTTGCGATGGCTCATAACATCATCTGGCGTTTTATCAGTGAACCTGTGCGTACTGTCACTTCAGTTTCCTGACCTTTGTTCATATGGAGACCAATGTGGTTGTCTGCAGTTGTAGTCCATCTGCTTCTAGGTTTGATGTAATGTATGTTCTGAGATGCTTTTCCACTCGCCTCAGTTGTAAAGTGTTGATTCAACAATGCCTTTCTATCAATTAAAACAACTCTAGTCATTTTTTTTCTAACTTTTCTCATGAGCATGGTGTTTCCATCCACAGAACAGCTCACTAGATGTTTTTTGTTTGTTGCACCAGTTTGAACCTATGGATCAGTAACCCATCACCTTAACCACTAAGCCACCACTTCCCTTTTATATTACAGTGAACGATCAGGAGTTTAAATGTTAGTTTAGTGAAGACTAAGTATATAAACAGTACAGATCAAGACCAAGTTTTTAAAGTGTGTTAATAGATATGAAAACTGTGTGCATGGGTGTGGTGCTGTGCGTGATGGTTATTATTATTATTATCATTATTATCATTATCATTTATTCTTTTTCCAAACCGCTTAACCCTACTTGCGGGGGGCGAGGAGGCTTAAGCCTATCTCAGCCGACTCTGGGTGAAGGCAGGGTACATCCAAAACAGGTCGCCATTTCATCAAAGGGCCAACACACACAAACAGCCAAATTATCCTAGTGCGCATGTCTTTGAACTGTGGGAAAACTTGGGAAACCCACGTAAGCACAGGGAGAACAACTCCACACAGAAACCCCCTTGCCAGGCCCGGGACTCAACCAGGACCTTCTTGCTGTAAGGCGGACGTGCTAACCACTACACCACCTGTTGTTGTTATGATTATAATCATCATCATCAACATCATTGTTGTCATCAGCTGAACTGCTTCTATTAGGGTCGTGAGGAGGCTGGAGCCTATCTCAGCCAACTCTGGGTGAAGGCAGTGTACACCCTGAACAGACTGCCAGTCCATCACAGGGCCAAACCACACACATACACACCTAGGGGCAATCTAAAACAGCCAATTAGCTTAATGTGCATGTCTTTGGACTGTGGAAGGAAACCCAAGTACCCAGAGGAAACCCATGCAAGTTCAGAGAGAGCATGCATTCTCGCCTAGGACTCGAACCTATGACCTTCTTGATGTGAGGCAGATGTGCTCACCACCACACCACCCATAATAATAATAAAAATAATATACAATGTTACTTGTGTACATCCTGCGCACGTGCAGTCGGAGTCATTATGCATTCCTTGGTAGTGCCCTACAGAGACCGCTCACGCGCTGTTTGGGACGCGGCCCACGTGTGATGTGACGTGTCCCAGGCTGTGACGTGTGAGCAGGAGGTTTTTCCCCGCAGAGGGATCCGCCGCCGCCGCGCAGTTGGAAAAACACAGCAGCAGCAGCAGCATCAGCAGGAGGAGGAGGAGGAGCTGGAGGAGGCTGACACGCAACCCGACCCGAGCATCACATTTGCGGAGATGTTGAACTGACCGCACGCGTTTGTAGACACTGAACGACCTTTTCTTTCTTTCCTTTTTTTTAATTCCTCCTCCTCCTCCTCCTCCTCGGAACGGAGGGGGAATGCTAAAGCCGTTTAAACCCCTAAAGCCCTTCGAGCTCTCTGTGCTACTTCTACAGGGATGCCTTCATCCAGGAGAGGAGAAGAGAGGAGAGTGTGGGCGGCGCTTCTTCTTCTGACCTCCATCAGCATCAGCACCACTATGGCAGGTAATAACATCAGGATCATAGCCATGATCTCTGCTGTTTGGATGATCAGGGTCGGATTTCTTTAGTCCAGAGACTGACATGTGATCTCATTGCTCTCCAAATTACTGACATGCTCTCCATGACCCACAGAAATGCATAGCTGTATAAGTTGCATATATCTCCTGCACGTCCCATATGTTCTATACACTATATTTTGTGTTGCACAGACAACCTGCTAGTCCTGTGTCTTTGATACATGTGCATCTAGACTGTCTAGAGTCTATAATACTGTATATGTCCATGTTGTGTTATTGGACAGTGCATCCACCTCACTGCAAGAAGGTCCTGGGTTTAAGGGTGTTTCTACATGGAGTTTGTATGTCCTCCTCATGCGTGTGTGGGTTTCCTCAGTGTACATCAGTTTCCTCCCACAGTTCAAAGACATGCACATTAGGCTCATTGGTCATTTTGAATTGTTTCTAGGTATGAGTGTGTGTGTGTGTGTGTGTGTGTGTGGGTGGGTGTGTGTTGTCCTGTGATGGACAAACAGTTGGCTGAGAGGGGACTCCCATGTGATCTTAGTAGGATTAAGCAGTTTGGAAAATGAATGAATAAATAAATGAATGTTGTGGTATATAAGCTACTCTAAATATTATATGTTGTGGTACATAGTTTAGTGCACATTCTGTATTATAATACGTCTTGTGTTACAAGGTCTGCTGCAAGTTCTGTCGCTTGGACAGATTTTTAAAAAAATATAGATTACTGTAAGTCATATCCATAATATATACTTGGTTACATAGGTTCATGTAAGCAATATCTATGATATAGATTTTGTTACATAGAGGACTGCAATTTGTCTCATATCTATATATATCTATATATATCTATATATATCTATATATATATATATATATATATATATCTATATAAATATATATATAGATATAGATATAGATATAGATATAATGTGTGTGTGTGTATATATATATATATATATATATATATATATATATATATATATATATATATATATATATAT
>JAOUQZ010000027.1:5103813-5122083 GCA_028564935.1 Neosilurus hyrtlii
AGTTTATATATATATATATTCAGTAGTGTGCAGTGAAGATTATACACCACCACTTTTGTCTAACAGAGCTCCTAATAAAAATAAGTAAAAAATTACTTCTCTATAATTTTTTGGTGAAAATGTATGGAACAATGCCATATCTAGCCCATGGAGTAAGATAGGCTCCCAGCCTCCCTGTGATGCTAGTGGGATTAATTGGTTTGGCAAATGATTGAATGAATGACTGAATGAATGTTTTTTCCCAAGCCTTACAGATGTCTCCACATTAAGTATACTGAGGCCTGTGGGAACCCAAGAGAAAGAAGTGGTTAATAGTTACAGTTCAGACCATATCTCTGCAATATTTACTTATATATGTAACACCAGGATCTTTCTGCGTGGGATTTGTCTGCATATGAATTCCGTACTATTAGCCAGTGCTAGGCAGCTGCACCTTTACAGACAGTAAACAATCATAAGCAGATATCCCGTCGGGAAAAAGTTAGTCATATTCAATTTTAGAAACCTCGATTCCTATTTAAGATCCGTTTTTTCATAAGGAAGCACTTGACAACGTCCGCTCCTGGCTAAATTGGAAAGCTGTCATGCTGTTCACTCCCATTGTGATTAAAAAGATAAATGGATTCGTGCATCGCAAAATACCAAGTGGATCAGGAAGCAGACAAAAATACGACCGGGTGACAAGGCTGAAATAGTTAGCTCTCTATTTTTTACATTGATTGCTATTCCTGCTGACAGCTCCTGCTCCGGGCTGGCTATTTCAGGCTCTGAATTTTTTTATTAGATGCTCTTTCTCTGTTCTCTGTGAGAAATTTGGTGGATGAACATGTACGCTCTTTCTGATGGAATTGTTATAGACTCTTTAACACAAAGGTTGACTCTACTGTTGATTACTCACTTAATTAGAATAGACTGAAGTTAATTAGGCCGGATAGTAGTGTAGTGGTTAGCACGTCCGCCTCACAGCAAGACGGTCCTGGGTTCAAGTTCCGGTTACGGGCGTTACGGCCGGTTACTGTGTGGAGTTTGCAAGTTGTTCCTTTGCTTGCGTGGGTTTACTCTGGGTACTCTGGTTTCCTTTCACGATCCACAAACATGCATATTAGGCTAAGTGGCTGTTCCAAATTGCCCCTAGGTGTGTGTGTGTGTGTGAATGGTTGCTCTGCGATGGTCTGGCCAACTGTTCCGGATGAACCCCGCCTTGTCGGCTGAGATAGGAACCAACCTCCCTCCCGACCCTGGTAGGATTAATCAATTCGGTAAATGAATGAGTGAGAGATGAGAGAGTAAAGTTAATTAGGTATGTGACAGGTAGTTTATACTCGGGGATAAGCATTTATACACCGACCCACATTATGATTAATTTCTCATTTCCCATTACTGAAAAAGTGATGTTTTTCAATGAGCTATGACGTGACGCATGCATTTATTTTTTAGGCATAATTTCTATTAGCGTAATTAAGATATTGACTTTCATGGCACTCGACTATGTTTTATTTTAAACCATGATGTTTTTAGCATCCTGTGAATCAACTCTTTAAAAAGAAAAACTCTCTATTCATACTTTTTTCCCCTCCCTTTTTGTATTAGTCACTACACTATAACCTGGAACAACTGGTCCCGTAAACCATTTTCATTGTCATACGCAGCCAGAATGAACAAAGAAGCATTCAGCTCTATTATTTTGCTTCATGTTGGTCTGTAGAAAGTGACTCAACAGTAATAACCATCTGATAAGAATAGATAGAGTAATTTATTTCTTAATCCTCTTTTGTTTATTCATCCTCATTCGGTATGCAGACATATTATTTTAAACCTTATTTTAGAAATAAGGTTTTGGATGGAGTCGGTTATAAAGAAGCTCATTCCTTTTTCTTTAATCAGAGCTAATGAAAGGTTTTATGTGGTGATTTGTCTCTTGGGGAGAATAAATGCAGACCCACTCCGGGTAGATCCGAGTCAGAGGGTGGTCAAAGTGAAGGAAGAATGACTCATGGAAAAAGAAAGTCCTGACAGTTTACTTTCTCTGGTTCTGAAAGGCCAGGTTTATACTTACTGTTAACTTTTTTGTTTTTGTTCTTTTTTTTACATAAGAAAGCAAATCAGACCTTATACTCACTGTCTCACTCACTTGTTTACCGAACCACTTAATCCTACTAGGGTTGCAGGCAAGCTGGTGCCTATCTCAGCCGACACTTGGCGAAAGCAGGGTACACCCTGAATAGCTCACCAGACTATTGCAAGGCAACACACACAATCATTCACACTCTCACTCACACCTAGGGGCAAGTTGGAGCAGCCAGTTAGTCTAATGTGCATGTCTTTGGACTCTGGGAAGAAACCGGAGTACCCAGAGGAAACCCATGGAAAACATGCAGACTCCACACAGCTTGTTAATTACCCAGGACCCTCTTGATTAGAGGCAGACATGCTTACCACTACACCACCATACTGCCCTCAAATCAGAGCTTCATTTGGAATTAAATGTATTTGAGATGTAATAAACTCCTAATATAGGTTTAAACTTAAAAGACTGTTTTATAAACTATTCTTTAGGATCGTTAATATTAGTATATACACAGAAAACGGAGTGATCTGATTGGCTCACTGTCAGTGGATTTAAAAACCAGAGTGGATAATGTTATAATCAAAATCAGTGGTCTGTCATGGTCACTTGAAGCAGGTGGCATCATTATCATGCTTTAAAATGGAAAAATCAATAATAAAAATCTCGTTTTGTTGTGTTTTTAGACTTACACTTAGACTTAGCTTTATTTGTCATTCAGATATACAGAACGAAATGTTGTTGCATTTGCTTGCTACAGTCTTATTTTTTCTTTTAGTCTTATTCCTACTTTTTTCTTATGTTTCTGTGTAGTATATATTAAAACATTGAACTTTTTAACTGTAAAAATACACCTTTATGGAGCATGGTTTCTTTCATATCTGTGTAGTATGTACTAAACTCTAAATGAGTAGACTATAAAAAGACAGAGCCCGGCTCATGCCACCAGTTATTTGTGAGAGTTATTCGCCTTAGGCATGGTGTATGCTGCTGAATTGTACTGAACTACTGAGCGACATCCACGGAGCCTTTAGTGAATAACTTAATTAGTAAATATTTTAGAATGTATGGAAAGTTTTAACTTTATTAAACAGCAGTCGTAATGACACCAGGACAGTTTTAACCCACTGTTCATGTGTTTATCATCTTCATGTTGTGACACCAGGCTGTCTAGGTGTGTAGGTTGTGACCCATTTTTGACGTTGACATGGGTATTTGTCAGACCAAGATATTTTGGCTCTGGTTTGCTATCTAAAGGACTTCACCTTTAACCCCTCCAAATGTGTATAAGATCGAGTACATGGCTAAAAGTTTGTTAAGTCCTGACTGCTCACTCAGTCAGCTAACGCTGACTCAAGGCGGGGTACACCCTGAAAAGCTCGTCAGACCATCGCAGGGCCAAGACACACCCATTCACACTCAAACCTTAAGGCAGTTTGCACTGTGGGAGAAAACCAGCGTACCCGGAGGAAACCCATGTAAGCCCCGGGGGAACATACAAACTTTAAAAAGAAATGCCCGAGCCTGGAACTTAAACCCAGGATCTTCTTGCTGTGAGTTGGATATGCAACCGTACCGCCTGAGTACTGACTAGCACACCTATGCATGAAATTGTAATTGCATTCTGTAATGGTGTGTTTTTGAACTCGTTCAGTATAACTTTTAGTATATACGACACAGAAACAACAAGGGGGGGAAAAACTAAAACAAGAAGTTTATATATTTAATATATAAATATTTACATATTTATTGTGAGACAGTGAAGTGATGACACCGCGCAGTACAAGTGACCATGACAAACTGTCGGCGTCTGTCGTTTTTGCTTCAAGCATTCAGCAGAAATTATACAAGGAACAATTGATGAAATTTTGGCAGGGATCCAGATTATTGTCTGTATTCAGGGGATTTTTAAAGATTTTTTGCGGAATAGAAGGAGAACTGCGCTCTCTGAGTGCTTTTCTATTCTGATAATGTTTTTCCTTCCACGAACAAAGCAGGTCACACTGTTCCAGGGTAATATGTACTAATCATGTTTTTAGTCAAAAGCAAAGGTGTTTCTGCTGGATAATCGCACTGGTGTGACCAAACACAGTTTAAATGGTCAAAGTGGTAGACCTACACTCAGTACTTGGCTAGCTGGTAACTCTTAGTTGAACAGATTAGTCAAGTTGCTTGGCTTAGTATTGGGGTCAAATTTCATGTCTGTATGCACTTACAGTGTACAGTTATGAGCTCGATTTGAACACATATACAGTGCGCACTGACCTCACCTATATTTCCTAGTATTGTTGTAAGATCACTGAATTGTGTTACTGCCTTAAAATAGCTTGTCCATGATGGTCAGTATTTTCAATCTACCAACAATTAGAACCAGCTTGATAAGCCCCGCCTATGTTTTTACACCTGGTATGTGATCAGACCAAGTTAGAAGTTCATACTCTTCATTATTGTGTAACTGTAAATACCCCCCAAAAATGTGCAGCCCGTAAATGGCTCATGGCTCTGACTCGCATAATGTGCATGCTGTGACCACCACGGTTAGGTCACCTTGAGTTTCAACTGAACCTTGGCCAGGCAGAGACCGTCTCTGGCTCATGTGACCTTTTCTGGGGCAATGTGTGTGGGTGGCTGGCTGGCTGGCTGCATGTGTGGAACTGAGTGTTTAGGCTTAGGAACTGTCACCTTTATTCGTCTGCCCTGCTCTGTCAACAGGAAGTTACATTAGGGCTCTTTTTTGTGTTGTCTTTCATGTGTTCGGTTTAACTAAATAAACCAAAATTCCAGACAAAAGTCTGGTTCAATTTGCAATCTACACTTCCTGTCCTTCTTTCTATTCCACTCACGCATACTCTCATTCCACCGCTTACAAGGCTGGAGCCCATCTCAGCCATCACTGGGTGAAGGGGGGGATACACCCTGAACAGCTTGCCAGACCATTGAAGGGCCAACACGTACATTCTCACAGCGACGGGCAATTTGGAACACTAAATTAGTCTAATGTCGTTGGACTGTAGGAGGAAACCAATATCCCCAGAGGAAACCCACACAAGCACAGAGAGAACCTGCAAACTCCACACAGAAATGCCCAAGCCCGGGACTTGAACCCAGGGCCTTCTTGCTGTGAGGCGGACATGCTATCTACTATTCCATTGGACAAAGTTTTGCCGTCCTGTGTAAAGTGAATCCATTTATCAAATATCACCTCAGCTGGCTAATATCAGTTACTTACTTACTCACTCATGCACCTCTTAATCCTAATTGCGCCATGTAGGCTGTAGCCTATCCCAGCCGACACTGGGTGAAGCCGGATTACACCCTGAACAGCTTGCCAGAGCGTTGCAAGGCAAGACACACACAACCATTCACACTCACTGAGGGGCAATTTGAAACAGCCAGCTAGCCTAATGTGCATGTCTTTGGACTGTGGGAGGAAACCGGAGTACCCAGAAGAAACCCAAGCACAGGGAGAACATGCAGCCTGTACACAGAAACACCCAAGCCTGGGAATCGAACCCAGGATCTTATTGCTGTGAGGCAGATGTGCTAAACACTACTCCACCAACCTGCCCCTATCATCACTTAAAGGATGCTAATTATAAATAACTCGATTTTTAACAGTTACAGGAAAATGTTATAAAATGAAATATCATGCATAAACACATGCTGTAGCTGCAAAGCTGCTTCTAAATACTTCCAACTGTGAAGAAATTCCTTCATGAGAAATTTATGTTCTTTAATTAGCTTGAACTTGCTTGTTGCCAAGTCTCTGTCAACAGTCCTGAACATGCTCTTCAGCTTCACTTAGGAGATGAAACCTAGTTTTGCACACAGGATGAGGTGAAGTCAGGGATGCTTGAGGCAAATTATAAACATCATGGGAAAATATAGTGGAAAATGTCATCAGTTGTTTTATAGTTATTGTGGTTTGATGGTGGTGCAGTGGTTAGCATGTCTGCCTCACAGCAAGAAGGTCCTGTTTGCAGGAGTCCTGCGCTCGGCCGTTTCTGTGTGGAGTTTGCATGTTGTCCCGATGCTGGAATGGGGTTCCCCTGGGTACTCCGGTTTTCTCCCACGGTGCAAAAACATGCACATTAGGCTAATTGGCTACATTGCCTTAGGTGTGAGTGTGAATGGCTGTGTGTGTGTTGCCCTTCCATGGTCTGGCAAGCTTTTCAGAGTGTATCCCGCCTTTGCCCAGTGTCGGTTGAGATAGGCACCAGCCTCCCCGCGACCCTAATAGGATTAAGCAGCTTAGAAAATGAGTAAGTGATGAGTAAGTGATGAGTGGTATGACTAGCATAAAAAATTAGGTTCCTTTGAGAATTATGATTTGTTTTGTGTGTGTGTGTGTGTGTGTGTGTGTGTTGTATCAATGTAAGACTACCTCTTCTTATCTCATAAATCTACATACTGAATATTTTATTATGTGTGGTATATAGTTGAACTGTTTGGCTTTGAATAGGCTTTTACAGTAAATTATATGCATTAATAATTTAATATACATAAAAGTAAATATTTCAAATAAGATGAAAGAAGTTTTCAGTGTTACGGTTAAAATATAGACAGCAGCTCAGAAAACTGTTTCCCTTCTTCATTATGCAACAGAATTCTTTTTTTTTCCTTCCCTCTTCAACACCCATCTGTCCCCAAAACATCTGCACCCCCTGGACCCTGATGACTCATACTTGATGATGTCACACACTCTCAGTTGCCATGGCAGTCGTTATGGCAACTGCAGCCAAGGCACTGGAGGTGAAAGCTATTCACAGGTGCAAGTCAAGGGTTAATATCGATAGCTCGGCGAATGCTAATTATGCGCTCGGCTCTGCATGCAAGCAGCAGCTTTTACTGCGTGTTCAACTTTCACACACTCCTCCACACTCCGTGCACCGTCTTGCTTAGATGTTTTGCTCAGTGAAGAAGTGTAAGAAAAACACTCATCTCATGGCTTGGAGATCTCACGCCAGCTGGTTGTTGGCAGATCTCTCCATCCCACTTGCCCAGCGTGGAGACGCTAGTCTCGTGTTTCTGTCTCTGACACATGATAGTTCTTCAGGGGGTGTTTATTCGCACTGGCCTGCTGTGTTATCTGCACTCCCACCTGTTCGCACATGGTGCACGGTGGCGAGGTGACATCATCGTGACCGCTGTCACAGATCGCTGCATGCCTTGATGGCAAGATGAAGCAGTGTCTCAGTTTGTCCTTCAGAAAGGTCATATTTGGCTGAAATGTCATTGGCACTGAACATCAACCTTGATTTAAGGTTTCATGAAAAAAAATTAATTAGTTTGTTTTCTCCAGGGCGCAAGTGTTTGGCACGTCCGCCTCACTGCAAGAAGGTCCTGGGTTCGAATTCCAGTCTTGGGGCATTTCTGTGTGGAGCTTTCATGTTCTCCCCATGTTTGTGTACCCTGCCTTTGCCCAGAGCTGGCTGAGATAGGCACCAGCCTACCTGTGACCCTAATTAGGATTAAGAGACTTAGAAAATCAATGAATGAATGTTTTTATCTCTCCTGAGCTTTGGAATTGTACATTTGATGTGACTTTAATGTGACTAGATGTAATTTTAGTGGTTTTTTTAGCGTTTCTCAGCGCTATCCTCGTACAAATGAGCTCCCAGACGCCCATGACTGGGTAGTGATTGCTCTGAGTTACAGGGAAGTGAGCGTATGCTATTCCTCCCTCCCATGAGGGCTCGGCCAATTAGCTCCCATGGAGTCCCGATCACGGATGGCTGTGGCATCATCCTGGATTTGAACTTGTGATCTCCAGGTTGATAGAAACGCAACTTGTCGATGTGCCACTCGGGAGCCAAGATTTTCATAAGACCCAATGATGAACCTACTGAAATGTTTTGGGAGGTAGGAGAAAACCAGAAAACCCAGAGGAAACCAATGCAAAGAAAGAAGGAGAACGTGAGAAACCCAAGATCAGGTTCGAACCGTGAGAAGACTGTGTTATATCATATGACGCACAGAGCAAGAAGAAGGTTTTATTCTATAGCTTTAAAAATAATAACACTCAGTCGACATTATAAAAAACAATCTACAAACAATTAAAATGTCTTTTTAGCAGATAGTGTAAACAGTTTTAATTATTGATGCACTACACCGCTCACAGCTGGCTTGTTTTCAGTTTCCATCTGCTCCTGGATTGTGTTGAATTCAAAATGAGACCTTCCTTTATCATAACAGCTGCTCTGTATTGTATTAGGTCAGACTGATCTGAGCGTATTTGTAGTAGTTATTCTACTATGCTCTCAGTATGCCATTTGCTTCATAATGTATTTGTTCCCTCTGACTTTCTGCATTTATTAATTATATGACGTTAACTGTTTGGTGATTTACAGTCATGGCAGTGTACAGTCATTGTTTACTTTCTTCAGATTTACGAGAAGGCTGCACGATAGAGACGCTGTAGAAAAAAGTGCTGCATTACAGAATAGATGTACTACGTTTAGCAGCTACTTAATGAAGTCAATTGATTTCCCCTGTTTTATTTTATTGCATAATAAATAGGCCGTATATCTTTGCCCACTTAAGGTACTAAGCAGTCAGCCCCATTGTTTTTTTTGCTACACTGACTGACAGATAAAAGCTGTACTTATATGGATCTCGGTCTGTGTGGTATGTGTGATTTGTGTGTGTGTGTCTCAGCAGTGAGCCAGTGCCCCCGCAGCCTGGACTGTGCCCGTGAAAGACGTCATTTTTGCCAGCCTGGCTCGTCCCACTGCGGCCCCTGCCTGGCTCCGTTCGTCGAGAACAAGAGAGGGAAGTGTGTGGTCAGGAGAAGGAACCACTTCAGTAAGTAACACGAGGAGCCCGTATCAGTGTGTTCATACTCATCTTTGTAAATTTAAAGCATTGGGGTTTAAAGACATTTTACATCCTGGGAATGATTAAGCACCCTGGGAATTGTTCAGCAGCTTCAATATGCTACAACTACTACCAACTTGGACATTCCTTCATTCAATCATTCACGTGATGAACTGCTTTATCCTACCAGGGTCCCTGGGAGGTTGGAGCCTATCTAAGCTAACTCAGGGCAAAGGCGGAGTATACCATGGACCGCTCGCCAGTCCTTGACAGGGCCAACAGACCCACACACAACTATTTACACTTTGGAACAGCAGGTTAAGGCGCGCTCACACGATAACAATCATGATCCCGAGTTGAGTCGATCATATTCCGATTTGTTCCATCTGATATTGTTCTGATATGTACTGATCTTCTCCGATTTTTACCTGATGTGATTCTGATGTTTCCTTCAATTTTATTACGATTACAATGTCAATTCGTTTTGTTCCAGTGTCGTTGCAGTGTGTCACGGTTTACACAATTTATACCAGTGTTACACACGCCGCAGTGGTTAGCAAATTTGCCTCACAGCAAGAAGGTCCCGAGGTCAAATTCTGGCCTGTGCGTTTCTGTGTGGAGTTTGCATGTTCTCCCCGTGCTTGTGTGGGTTTCCTCTGGGTACTCTGGTTTCCTTTCACAGTCCAAAAACATGCACAGTAGGCCAATTGGCTGTTCCAAATCACCCCTTGGTGTGAGTGTGAATTGTTTTATGTGTTTTAGCCCTGCAATGGCCTGGTGAGCTGTTCAGGGTGTACCCCGCCCATGCACAGAGTCGGCTGAGATGGGCGTCAGCCTCTCCACGACCATAATTAGGATTAATCGGCTTAAAAAATAAATGAATGAATGAATGCTACACACAATTACCTACCAAATGTTCTCAAATTTTTCTCTGTTTCTCCGATGGACTCTGAGCTGAAGTTTGACAATGTTCATTGTACAATGATGTATACTAATGTTTTCTGATATGTACCGATGTGCTCTGATTCCTTCGATATAACATCGAAATATGATCGGGGCAAATTGGCGTATGAGCGTCAATTTGTGCATGTTTTTGGACTGTGGGAGGAAACTGGAGTACACGGAAGAAACCCAGGCAAGCACTGGGAGAACATGCAAACTCCACACCGATGTTTCCACACAGAAACTCTACTCCAGCCAAGCCTGGGACTGAAACCCAGGACCTTCTTGCTGTGAGGCAGATGACTACACCATAGCGCTGCCAAACTTGGACATGTCAAAGCCTATTTGTGACTAGGAGGAAGATCAGGGGTGTTTGTATTATAAAACATGCTAGCATGTTGTATTTAGCAAATTTTAGTGCTGTTTTTCATCTTGATGTTTCATCTTGAAGGAACAGTCTGCCCAAAATTATTAACCTGTTCAGGGTGTACCCGGCCTTCACCTTGAGTCGGCTGAGATCCAGTCCAGTCTCCCTGCGACTCTAATAGGACGATTAAGTGGTTTGGTGAATAGATGAATGTTAACGTAAATCAAAATTTTGCACTATAATGAGTACAGTAACATAAATCATGTAGCTGGAACTAATCAGAGCTGCTTTAGAGAAACTCAAGCAGCCCCTTCTGACCAATCAGAATCAAGAGTTAACAATTATGTGGTATAAAACGCAACATTAGATAAATATGCGTTTTTTGATTGTGCAGTTCAACTTTTACAGACCTTTACTGTAATACATGTGTAAATTTGTCATTACCGTCATCATCATCATCATCACGGTTACAGTCATCCTCCTGATGAGCCATGTCTCATTCATGTCCTATAGTCCAGAGTCATTAGTGTAACCACAAGCTTTTATATCTGACTCACTTTTTCTGCGGCTTTACTGGCCTAAACAGCTGTGTAGACATCTGAGCCTCCGCACTAGGTAAAATTAGGATGTCTCATTAATACAGATTTCATTTCTCGGACAGTCGGTATGATTGCGTGTCTGAAGTACCCAGTGCCATTAGGAGTAATTTAGCTGCATAATGGGGATTTTGGAGAGGGTACAGTGACGAACATCGGAGTCAGAGAAGAGATGATGATTGGGGTTCTGGGATCAGTAATTTGCTCTCAATGTAATATCGAGTGGAGAATCAGGACTGAATCCCACTCCAGTCATCATGACCACCCACTCGCCATCAACGATCAAACATAGCAGCATATCTCCCCATTTTCCTTTTTCCTTTAAGCTTTCCTTCCACGTGTGCCCCCCTCTCTCTCTCATGCCCTGTTCGTCAAGTCTTCCTCCCTCTCGCTTCGTCTCACATCGTTTTCTCCTCCTCTCTCACCCACGCAGCTTTCACGATGCAACAGGAGACACGAGAGTGAGAGAAAAAGAGAGAGAGAGAGAGAGAGACAGAAAACGGTGGAATAAATCAAACGCAACACCGCGCTCGGTGCTGCAGCAATTCAAAAAGAACTCGCTTTCAGCAAACACGGCTGGTAATAAACCCTAGCTCGCTTTCATCATACGTCTGTAAATCATTCACTCATTCTCTTACTCATTTGCTGAACTGCTTAATCAAACTAGGGTTGTGGGAAGGCTGGAGCCCATCTCAGCCAACTCCAGGCAAAGGCAGGGTACACCCTGAACGGCCATTCACTCTCACACCTAGGAGCAATTTAGAACAGCCAATTAGCCTCACGTGTATGTCTTTGGACTGTAAGAGGAAACCAGAGTACCTTGAGGAAATCCACACAAGCACAGGGAGAATATGCACACTCCATACAGAAATATCCACGAACAGGACTAAACTTGCCGTGAGGCGGATGTGCCTACCACTAGGCTACCGTGCCACCATGCCACCTGTCTGTGAATTGAAATAAGCTATTTAAAGAGGAAGTAAATAAATATAGAACAGCTTTCTGCTCTAATTGCACTCCTTCCTATCAGGTGTCCGTAAGCTTGTGAATTATAGCACGAGTGATCGTGATGTGATCAATACGAAGCAGCAGGCAGAGCTAATCAACATTGCAGCAGTAAAGGTTCACAGTCTGTTCATCTCCACCTCCATCTGTTAATCTGTCTACCTCGTGCATCAGCTTAAATCCTCTCACTATTAGACTGCTTCAGGGCTGAGGTTTTGATCCTCGGACGCATTCTCGGATTGTTCTGGCACATTAATCAGCCAGAGTTTAACGCTTCTGAGAAACACATCTTGGTGTGTAACATCGCATGCCTTTGAGAAGAATGAGGAAGAAAAAATGGTTAAATTTAGTATATTATTCATTCATTCATTTTCTAAGCTGCTTAATCCGAGTTATGGTCAAGGGGAGGCTGGCGCCCATCTCAGCCGATATTGGGTGAAGGTGGGGTACACCCTGAACAGCTCACCAGGCCATTGTAGGGCCAACAGACATACAGCTATTTTCAAACTCACACTGACACCTAGAGGCGATCTGGAACAGCCAATCAGCCTGCTGTGCATGCTTTTGAACACATGGAAACCGGAGTACCCAGACGAAATTCCTGGAGATTAAAATGTAAATGTAAATAAAAAGTGAAACGTTTTAAATGAAAAGTTTTGGAAGATAGAATGTTATTTTGAAATTGCATTATGAAAATGAGTTCTGAGCTCGGCAAGAGTATTTCTGTGTGGAGTTTGCATGGGTTTCCTCTGGGTCCTCCGGTTTCCTCCCACAGTTTAAAGACATGCACATTAGGCTTATTGGCTGTTTCAAATTGCCCCTAGCTGTGTGTTTTGCGTGGGTGCGCGTGTTGCCCTGCAGTGGACGGCTTCACCTCTCTGCAAAGTAGGATTAAGCAGTTCGGCAAATAATTAATTATAAAAATATAAAAAATTTGTTTTATTGTTTATGTTTAGGTGTGGTATTGTTTATGTTTAAGTTAAGTGCGGATTTTCATCTCTCTAACAGAGGTTGTGCTTTGGACAAGGAAAAGTTTATTAGATAATCCAGATGAAATTCTGAATCCAGGATTTTTTAACAATATATGAGCAGATTATATTTATTTATTTATTTATTTATTTATTTATTTGCCTACCTACCTACCTACTTACCTACCTACCTATCTATCTATCTATCTGAAGGCAGGTTTTTCAGCAAGGCCAGCAGGGGGTTCTATGTATTCTATGTATTTAAAAAATGTTTGGCTTGGTGGATGTTTGCGCTCTCCAAGTGCTCTTGTTTGTTAGTTGTATCATATTTTCATCCATTTTATTATAAATTTATTATATTATAACCTACAATCAGTGAATCACTGGTGAACAAAAACACTTGTGATTATCTATCACACAGCATAGACATAAACACAATATCATAATATACAAATCGGTGTTGAAGGCTGTGTCTCAATTTGCTATAACAAACCAAATAGTATCTCTAAAGTGCAAGAAATAACATTTCACTTGTAAGTATCGTATCTACAGAATACCTGCATTCTTTATCATTTATTCTCTTTTCCAAAAAAAAAACGCAAGTCCGAATATGTGTTTAATTTTACTTGTATCATGGTATTTTACCAGCACAGATAAAAGTTAGACTCAAAATAAAGCATACAACAGAGCAAACCTTCTCAATCCTGCAGCTTGTTTGAATTTATAAAGCCTAGTCGTCAAGTGTAACCAGTCTCTGGTAAGATTGTGGCAACTTTGGCACACTCTGAATACCACCAATATACCGAATAGTTCCAGTCTTGTGTTTATGTCTATGTCACACAGCACAAGTGTACTTCCTGGACCAGTTTGTTGTCCAGTTTTAGGTTTTGGTTGCCTGGAAGCCTAACTGACTTGGCTGTCCAGGATGGAGAGATAGTATGCTAATTAGTCCAAAATACACATAAAAAGAAATAAATATTGCTTATGGGATGACTTGGACAGTTCTTTTCTGAATGTTGAATAAAGGAGTAGAAAATGCTGGTGGTTTGTAGTGACAGCGAAGTTCACTAGGCAACTATCTCCAGGCAACTGGATAAAAACGAATCGCTTGAGATGCGTAATCATCTTGTTCATGCTGATTTATGCAGTTTTATTACACTCTTAAACCAGCATACACATTATTGTACACATGTAAGTAGTTGCACCAGTGTATACTGTTAAACCTTAAATATTTACATTATGCAAAACGGTGTACTTTCTTCTTTCTATCCTTAGTAGCCATAGAAACTAAAGAGCCAATGTTGAATTTCCCTCACATTGTGGTATGGCTGACACTTGAAAGATTGAGAGAAAGGTAAAGACTGGGACTGATAAGCGTTTCTCGTAGCCTGGCATTGTTTTAAATCCTTCAGCCTGCCTACTGTGTCATTGAGGTGCATTTAGTCCCGTTTATCAGTTGCCATGGCGATGATTTTCATTCATGACTCTGATGAGGCTCCTCCCTCAGTACCAAACTCACACGTAGACAACGAAGCACTGCGGGGCTGGCATGCTGCCTTATCCACCCACGTAGAGTGCGCATACATCAGCATGCAACACCCACGCATGCACACACACACACACACACACACACGCACACAATTTGCAGCATTTTCATTTACTCCCTCTTTTGATATCTAAGCTCTCTGCATAATAAATCCTCTGTAGCCATTTTTTTAATGGCAGTAAAACACTTCAACTAAGGTATATTCCTCATAGTGTTGTCACACATTTGCCGAACCACTTAATCCAACTATTAGGGTCATGTTGGGCTTGGAGCCTATCTCAGCCAGCACTAAGCTAAGGCAGGGTACACCCTAAACAGCTCGTCAGACCACCGCAGGGAATCACACACACATCCATTCACACTCACACTTAAACCTAGGGGCAAGTTGGAACAGCCGATTAGCCTGATGTGCATGTCTTTGCACTGTGGGAGGAAACCGGAGTACCTGGAGGAAACACACGCAAGCACAGGGAGAACATGCAAACTCCACACAGAAACGCCCAAGTGCAATGCAAACTCAAACCCAGGACAATCTTAATGTGAGGCGGATGTGCTAACCACTACGCCACCGTGCCGTGCCGCCGAGTTAAACGGGTGACTTTATTTCTTCACTATTTATAGATGTGACCAGTTTTGTCATGATTACCTTTTGTTAGTGTAGCCTGGGTTGGCACAGGGGCACAGTGGTTAGCACGTCCGCCCCACAGCAAGAAAGTCCTCGGTTCAAGTCCTTGTTTCTGTCTGTATGTTTTCCTTATAATTGTGTGGGTTTGCTCTGGGTACCCCAGTTTCCGCTTACAGTCTAAACACATGCACATTAGTCTGATTTAGTGGTGCCCAATCCTGCTGCTTGAGATCTACCTTCCTAAAGACTTTATCTCCAACCCTAAAGTGACCCTTGTGACAGAGCTGGTCAGGTCTTAAGTCTTCATTTTAAAGTCTTAAGCCTTGAGTAGATGATCGGATGGTCAGGTGGGCATTATTAGGGTTGGAGCAAACGTCTTCAGGAAGGTAGATCTCCAGGAACAGGATTGGGCTGTTGACCCTGTGATTAACTGGCAACTGTTCGGGGTGTACCTTCGCCCTGTGTTGGCTGAGACAGGCTTCAGCCTCCCTGCAACCCTTGTACAATAAGGCAAATAAAAGAAAGAATGAATGGTGTAGCCTGTTAAAATAATTAATAGATAAGACACTCAACAGGGTCAATGCAATATGGCTTTTCTGCTGCTGGGTACATTGAAGCAATATTCTGTTAATTATAAAACAGTAACTTGTATTTGTGCTACTCAAGATGTATAAATGGGGGATGTGTAGTAGGGTTTTATTTACGGTTAATTACTTATAATGTATGTATGCGACAATATGTCATACACAAGGTATTAATTAATATATGCAAAGTTATTTATCAGAAAAAATCCTTTCTTTTTTTATGTACAGAGGAGGGGGATATGCGTCCGGAGCTCGATGAAGAGATCGACTTCCTCTCTTCGATCATCACCAAACACAGAGAGTCTGAGATGAAACACACCGGTAATAATATTTTTCCCATTTATTATCCTTTATATATATTTTTATTTTCTGTTTCAGTCCACTGTAGAATATTTTTCTACAGGCATTTATATACGGAGCAGTGTGACAAGTTTGCCCCGCCCACTCTTCACTGTTTTTAAAAATCTTTGTAGAGAGGGATTTTAAACAGCAAAACCATGGCGATGTGTCGTTTTAAGCTGGCCTCACATGGGGGCGGCACTGACTGAGGTTCACTGCTGTTTCAAACTGTGTCGGTACACAGTGACACTGTCTTGACAACTTGATGATGTTTTCTGTCGTCCACCACTGACCGCCATAAACCTAAACATTTTTAAAATGTAGGAAACTTCACAGCAGTTCTCAAAACCATGCATCACCAGCTAGCTACCTTGTAGCTGCCATGTTGTCACCTTGTGCAACTTTTCTCAGCAGCATTCAATACAACCTTATTACAACCGTTTCACAACATGTTCTCACCTACTGCTCACAATTATTTTTACACATCACTGTCATTTTAACCCATGCTAAACTGCCTTCAAAGCCACCCCAGTGTGTGTCTGTATTGCCACACCACTGTCATATTTTAGCGATTGAAGCTCTGTCAGAACCATCTCAAATGAGCTTTAGAGACTCTTTAGAGGTCTTTAGTACAGTATGTTTGGTGTAAATAACTTAAATTGTGTGTATGTCCTTTTCATTTTATATTCTGTTGCCATGCTGAAATTGTTGATGTTATCTACCCAATAATGTGGGCTCCGTGTAGCCCGTTTGAGTTCCGAATAAGCTAACTAACTAACTAGATGTTGTTGCTTTTCATTGAATAAGTCTCGAGTGAATAAAAATAACATTAGCAATTAGTTCAAAACAAGTCATTACCGTTCCTTTTTTCCTGTAGTGACAAAGGTACTAATGATATTATATTCCAGTAGTAGATTAGCCAATCAGAACACGCGATTTCTCATATCCAGTGGGTATGGATTGAATAAGCTGTATTATTGATTGCCCCACTAGTACTAAAAAAAGTGACTTTTGTATTATGGAATAAGCAGGTGTTCGATTTAGTGTGGTTTGGATAATACTGCTAATTCATGTGATTAGTGAAACAGGCTAAAAATTCTAAAAACTTAAATAAAGAAAATAAATGTGACCTGCTCCAGCATAATATGGATTAATTCGCAAGATAGTGTTTTGAGTAAGAGTTAGTAAGTAAGTTGAAAATGGCGTACCTGGACGAAAATGCGATATCGACAAAAATACATCCTTCATAGCATAATCTTCAACATGAGCAAGATCAAATATTCATAAACACAATCTATCCATGATAAAATACTTGTTTGAAAAAGGGTTCCATGTCCAAGTTGTTGTAAAACAATAGAAATATCCACTTATTTTGAGATTTTCAAACTGCTTTTGTGGTTGCTCAGGGTATTTCCTTATTATCCATATTCACTACCAGAATCCTCTCCCTACTTACAGAATCCCAGAAGGATCCCCCAATCATACAGCGGTAAACCAATGAGAAGCCTCAAAACAGACATGACTCGGTGTAAATAGAACTCCTTTGTTTCCAGGAAGACGCTAGGAAGATCATGCTGATTGGTTTGAGAGCCGGATTCATTTAGTGTATGGATGTTAGCAAGTTTCAGATGCGGACATTCAGAAACTGGTTCTGTAACCGTAATTAGCATTTCCTGATAAGTGACATACAAAATGATGTAACTCAATTTTCATGCTATAATCATGTATTACACCCCATTGTGAAGCATATTCAATTCTTTTACCATATATATCAATATCTCAGTTGTCAAATTTCCTACTTAAATGCTGGAGCGGGTCACAAATTTGAAATGGCGGGTTGTGAATTGTAACAATCTGATTTAATCATCGACTCACTGGAGTTTGGGATCCACTGGTTTAGGAGCTTGAATTCATTATTTTAATTTGGCCTTTGCATTGCTCTTTAGTGCCCTCTCAGGCTGCTCCTCATATCAAAGATGACTCGGCACGGCCACGGAGTCACCACAGAGCGGAAACCTCTCCCAGCTACGACGTGGCAGGACAACCTGTAACACACACTCTGACCACACTGTCCACTACCACCAGTTCCAGTGCCACCAGCTCCAGTCCCATCACTGTCAGTCCGCTGGTATCAGCCATGCAGACTGTCCCGATCATTGTGCCCTACCCGTCTGAGGACCACTCTTATATCGGTATGCCTTATTTGTGTACTCTTTATCAGGATCAGAATTAGAATCAGAATACTTTATTTATCCCGGAGAAAATTTTGTCCACACCAAGTAAAGAATAAGATAAAGAAAAATTGCATATATCTATCTATCTATCTATCTATCTATCTATCTATATATATATATATATATACACACACACACACACACACACACACACACACACACACACACACACACACACACACA
>JAOUQZ010000027.1:5125313-5137179 GCA_028564935.1 Neosilurus hyrtlii
CTCTCTCTCTCTCTCTCTCTCTCTCTCTCTCTCTCTCTCTCTCTCTCTCTCTCTCTCTCTCTCTCTCTCTCTAGACTGGTGAGATGGAAGTAAAGAATCCTCTGTTTGACGATTCCACTCTTCATCTTCATCTTGACCTGCAAAAAAGCTACAACTGAACCTGGACTGTCAATTCACGAATCACACCGAAAACACATCCACCATCTTACACTGCGGTCAAATTCCGTCTGCGATCCATCACGAAGACGCTGTGGAGAAGAGGATGGCAGCTGGGAAATTAAACGAGGAAAGAGGAGAAGAGGATTCGGACTGCGTGGAATTGACTTCACCCAGTGAACGAGGACAGTTCCTCATGGCTTTCCATTTTCAACCTTCCTCTCCAGCCATAGTTCAGTTATTGACTGTTACATTGTGTATAGAAACAGGAAGCAAGTTAACATACCTGCCTAAACAAATGATTTGCCTTTAAATATACAGAAACAGCTCCGATCATATATACATGTACACTCTCCTGCATGGACTGAGCATTTCCTCTAATACTCGCACCCTACCTTTGGAGGAGCGATACACTGGAAACGATTCGAGGCAGTTTGTCTTCAATTTATTTATTAATTTATTTATTTATTTATTTATATTTCTCCCAAATACTTTCATATTCAATATTTTCCACAGTAGTTTTATTTTCTTTTCCTAGCAGTGCTGAAATGATCCACTTTTAGTAGTTACCAGTGTACCATGGCCTTTACAGTATATGCACGCGTCAGTATAAAACACGGAATGCATGTCAGTTCCTGTTTTCTGCTTTGTTTCCTACACGGCAAAACGTTTGGATCTAGTATCCGATTTCTTAACCGGAACTGATTTCTTAACCCGGGATTCTTAACTGGAAGCCTTTTTGGAGCAGAAAGGCTTTATATTTTGCACATTGATGATTTATCTGTGCCCTCCAAACACTTGGTGCAGATTATTAGAAAGAGCTCTGGGCTCATATAAAACTCTCTTATATTCAGTTATGCAAAAACAAACAAACAAACAAACAAACAAACAAAAAACATATAGACAGTACGGTGGCGGAGCAGGTAGCTTTGACGCTTTACTGAATCGGCCATAACATTACTACCATCTGATTGGTCTGTGGCTAGGCAGCCCCGTACATAGCAAGCTGCATTACACTGTGTTCTGATACCTTTCTATCACAGCCAGCATAACATTTTCAGCAGTTTGCGCTACAGTAGCTCTTCTGTCAGAGGACACCAGACATACTGTCCTTCACCCACCATAGAATGAGCCATGGGCACCTATGACAATCTTCACTGGTTGCTCTATTTTGGGTCCCCTTTGGTAGGTACTTAACACTGCACCCCAGGAACACCCAACAAGACCTGGCGCTATTTTGGAGATGAATAGAACCAATCGTTTAGCCATCACAAAGTGGCCCTTGTCAGTCACTCCTCACACTTGCTCATTTTTCCTGCATCCAACACATCAACTTCGAGATCTTTCTGCTTAATGCTTCATTTGATGGCAGATGCTGAACATCTCCAAAACTGCTTGCCTTGTGGGGCATTCCTGGTATGCAGTGTTTAGTGCCTATCAAAGGTGGTCCAAGGAAGGACACTAAGGGAACTGGGAAGAGTCATGGGTGCCCAAAGCTCTGGTACATCTAGTCTGAACTGCTGAAACTGTTCATGCTTGCTATGTTAGAAATGAGTCAGAACACAGTGCATTGCAGCTTGCTATGTATCGGGGTGTCACAATCCAGTCAGATGGTGTTATTATGACTGATCAGAGTGTGGTCTCTGGTTTGATTCTGAGCTTGGGTTCCTGTGTGGAGTTCAAATCTTCTCCATGTAAATTTCCTTGTTTCTTTCCATTTCCAAAAAACATGCCAGTACAAGGGGCAGTGGTGCCTGGTGGTAGGGTGCTGGTTTACTGACCCCAAGGTCGGGGGTTCAAGCCCCACTATCAACGGGTTCTCACTGCTGTCCGCCCAGTGCAGCTAACTGGGCTATCAAATGCCGGCCATGTCTCTCACTGTCTATGGTGAGAGGCATGTAAAAGAACCATTACTGATTTTTGTCAAGAGTAGGCTGTATAGCCATCAGCGTGTTTCTGCCCTGCAATGGCCTGGCGAGCTGTCCAGGGTGTACCCAGAGTCGGCTGAGGTGGTCGCCAGTCTCCCCGTGACCCTAATTAGGATTAAGCGGTTCAGAAAATGACTGAATGAATGCCAGTACTTGGATTGGCTACACAAAATTACCCTGAGATGTAAGTGTGTGCTCGGTATTCCCTCATGTGCCATCCAGGGTGTATCCTGACTTTCACCAACACTACCCTAGCCAGAACAAAGTGTATACTGAAGATAAATAAATAAATGAAATAGTCCATTATTCGGTTTACTTGGTTAAATTAAAACAGTGTTGGCTCTGTGGGCGGGACTCCCGTTCAGTCCTGATCCTGGACTACTGTTCAGAAGATTGAGAGATTGAACCACTGCTGGGTCCTGTATTGCTCTTGACAAAAAGGAATCTACAAGATGTATAGATGTAAATGATTTTAACTGAGCACAGTAAAGCTTGTATCTCACGGAGCAGCGGATGCTGACGAATGTAGCGAATTTTTGGTCTTGTCAGGGTTTGTTAAAGGTTGCTAAACAGTTCGCTGACTATTTTTAGGGTCGCAAACAGTTTTTGTTGTTGCAAAGAAAATTTTAAAATGTACAAAAATTTTCACAGATTTATTTTCCCGCAAACAGTTGCAAACAATTGCAAAACATTCAATAGCTTTTGCAAATGGTTGTAGTTCAGGTAGCTAAAGTTATTTTCGGTTCGCCAAATAGTGAACGCAATGCTGGGTAAGGTTTGCCTTCCTTACAACCCTAAATTTTAGTCGTATCCAGTTCCCACCCATTAAGTGTTACCTTCCCTATCACCCGACTACCACCAACCAGGGAGGGGTGTGAGCATGCACGTGCCCCCTCCGTGACATACAGTGCTGCCACTTGCCTCTTTACAAACTGCTGCACATGCATACATGGAGGTGGCCTAACACACTCGGAGGGAAAGCGCTATACAAATGAGTTCACAGAAACCCATGACTGGCTGGTGTTCGCTGTGTGTAACAGGAAAGTGAGCGTATGCCATCCCTCCCTCCTGTGTGAGCTTGGCCAATTAGCTCCCATGGGCTCCAGGTCACGGATGGCTGCCGCATCAACCAACAGGCACCTTGCTGATGCGTCAATTGGGAGCAGGTTTGCTCACCTTTTCTATACTGTCAATGTTCAGTCGTTCTTTTTCTTCCTCTTTTTTCCTTACCGGCCAAGCAAAGCAATTATTCCTCAAAGGCAGCAGCATGTTGGGCTTCTTCCTGTCAAATCCATTTCTATATTTCTGGAAGTCCATCTTCTATCTCTGCGGAGGGTTTGCTCACCTTTTCATAAAGGGTTGGGTGGTTTATATCCAAGATTCGCCTGACATTTGTTGATGAGTTGGCAGAAAAAAAGTGCCAGACGTTCCCAAACAGTGGCAAATGAGTGGCAAATGGGAATCATTGCAAACATTCTGCACAAAACAGTCGCTACCATTCACCAACTGTCTTTCGCAAAAACTTTCAGAAACATTTGTGCGAATGTTGCTAATTGTCCCTAAATGTCACAAAATGACAGCGGTGAATTGAAACGCTGATTTCTGTCAACAGTCATCAGAAATATCGGCGAATCCAATATTTACTAAATTCATCAGCGTTTGCCGCTCCAGGAGATATATGCTTAAGAGATCCCCCAAGAAAGGAAACAGAAGAGCACTCAGAGATCATGAGTTCAAATCTTGTGCAAAACTCCACAACCATCCAGAGAGCAAAATTGACCATGATCTTTGGGTAGGACGGTAATTACTCTCCACCTTGTCAATTACAGCAACACTAGGCAATCATGGGTATCTGTTAGTGTATGTATGCAGAGAAGGGCAGAAAGAGCTTACCTCTAAGTTCCTACCGCTGCCCCGTGACACATTATAAACAGCACTGTCTTGAAGGAAGGACGGAAAGTACAAAATACCGTGAACACAACTGGAGATTCTTCATGCATATAATCCCAGAGCTCAAGTCCAATATCAGGTCACTACTCAGCCATCGGATCTGCCTTTTTATTTGTATGATATTGTGAATACTGTGCAATGGAAACTGAACTCGCGCGTAAATTTACTTGATGCTTAAACATATCAAACACGATACTGGATTTCAAGAGCTAGAGTGTAAATTTCAACTGGCTGTCCGCTCACAAATCACGACACGTGATTTACTGTATGTACCGAAAAGCCACCTTCTATGATTTATAGACGTCATGATGTTCCTTTCTACCAAAGTAGAGTCAGTGATGGTATTTTCTAAAACTCTAGTTGTGGTTTTAATATTTTCATAATTGTGCACATATTGTATGAGCCTAAATATATAATATAATATAATATATCATAATAATGTAGCCTTTGTATAGTCTGTATTGGTCTTACTATGCATGAGCCGAAGCTATGGAATGATAAAGGGAGTCCGTATGCATTTTCAGCATTGCTTCATGACCCTAAGCGTACCTACATGCCATTTAAGTTGTGGGCCAAACAAATTGGAGAAAACTGACACAGCAACTGTGAAAACTGGCGATTGTGGATTGAATGTGAGCAGTCCGTTGCTCATCCTGACTATCTGTGACATGCCATGATGTATATAACTGGAGCTGTGTATAAAGAAGACTTCAGGCCTGCCTGCTCAGTTTGCTGTATTTGTACAAACCTGCAGTCATCCCCGCAGTAGATCTCGCATTGCGCCTGCCGATTTGATGGTGTGCTCGGTTGAGGTATTTGCTCTTTGCTGCTGGTTCTCAGGAAAACTGCCAACAGTAGCAAGCCCCTCATTAAGCCCTGTCTCCTTTCTGTCCTACCTGTAAATCCCCATGATATTCTTGGAGTGGATTTCTATCAAAATTCTTGTTTCGGTATGTTGACTGTCATTGTTAATCTTGCAGATACAGAAAAAATGCAAAGTGATTCACTCTTCTGGTAAAGAAGGATTTTTTTTAACCTAATGGCAATTGGAAGTCCTGGTATGTCACAGTGTTCTGAGTAATTTTCCACTTTAGTTAAGGATACAGAATAGTTCAACACATCACACACACACACACACACACACACACACACACACACACACACACACACATACACCCACCCAAATAAACAAACAAACAAACAAACAAACAAACAAATAAATAAATAAATAAATAAATAAATAAATAAATCCTGCACACAGCACCTATCCACTGAGTTCTTGACTGATGGTATACTTAGTCTGTGTCCTGAAGTCCTTCTGTAAGTAGCTCTGGATAAGAGCATCTGCTAAATGATGTAAATGTAAATGTAGGTGTTTGCATCACACAGGACCTGACATGGTCCTGTCATGTTAACACCCTGGTGAAGAAGGTCCAGCAGTGTCTCTTTCATCTCAGATGCCTGAAAGACTTTAAACTGCCCTCAAGGGTGCTAAAAACTTTCTACACCTGCACCATTGAGAGCATCCTAATGGGAAGTATAACAGCCTGGTTTGGGAACACTACCAAACAGGCCAGGCAAGCTCTCCAGTGGGTGGTGCGATCAGCAAAACCATATTGTATCCTGACCTGGACACTATATACAGCAAGCGGTGCTGGACCAAGGACAGGAAGGAGGACTCTCTATTGCGGTCAGGAAAACATTTCCGTTTCTTAAGAGCAAACACTGAGCGAATGAGGAGGAGCTTCTTCCCGCAGGCCGTTCAGGCCCTGAACCAGAACACTGGTACCTGGACTTTGTAGACTTTACCCTACACATAAACACTACATTCCACCTCAGCTGATTGTTGCACACAGCCACTTGACACTTTACAGACACTTTTCACTTTGCACACAACACTTTACACTTTACAGCCAATATACTTGAAAAAAGTTTGTATTTCATCCTATTGCATTTATATTTGCATTTATATTTCATTTATATTTCATTTTATTTATATTTTTGTATCCTATATTTTATTTTTATTTTATATATTTTATTTTCTATTTTTGCATTTTTAGATTTATATTGACTTTTAACTATAAATCCTTTAAATAGTCTTAGTTGTAGTTAATGTTCTTTTCTTCTTGCTATTTTGATAGCTTATTCTTCACATTTTAGGACAGTCATACTAACCATTTCACAACATATTGTACTGTGTATGATTTTGTATGTGACAAATAAATTTAAATTTGAATTTAAAATGCTCTCTAGCAAACTTCAAAAGGGCCTGGACATGTACTGGCTTAAGCAGGGGGACACGTCTGGCACTGCAGGATTTGAGTCCCTGGTAGCGTAGTGTGTAACTGGTAGTAGCCTTTGTTACTTTGGTCCCAGCTCTCTGCAGGTCATTCACTAGGTCCCCCGTGTGGTTCTGGGATTTTTAATTACTGTTCTCGTGATCATTTTGACCCCACCGGGTGAGATCTTGCATAAAGCTCCAGATCGAGGGAGATTATCAGTGGTCTTGTATGTCTTCCATTTTCTAATAATTGCTCCCACAGTTGATTTCTTCACATGAAGCTGCTTACCTATTACAGATTCAGTCTTTCCAGCCTGGTGCAGGTCTACAATTTTGTTTCCTTTGACAGTTCTTTGGTTTTGGCCATAGTGGAGTTTGGAGTCTGACTGTCTGAGGTTGTGGACAGGTGTCTTTTATATTGATAACAAGTTCAAACAGCTGCCATTAATACAGGTAACGAGTGGAAAACAGAGGAGCCCCTTAAAAAAGAAGTTCCAGGCCTGTGAGAGCCAAAAATCTTGCTTGTTTGTAGGTGACCAAATACAAAGGAATTAACCAATTAATTTTATTCTACAATAAAAATTAAAAAATCCTACAATGTGATTTCCTGGATTCTTTCCCCCATTCTGTCTCTCATAGTGGTGCACAATTGGTGGCTGACTAAATACTTTTTTGCCCCACTATATAAATATAATAATAGAATCTTTGATGGCTTGTGATGATCATCAAACCCCTTCAAACCATAGTATGACATCAAGTGACGTACATAAAAAATGGCAAATGTCAGCTGGGGTTAAGTGCACTGTAAATATTGTTTAAAACAGGCTCCCCTGAATAGGTGTGAAATCATGCAAAGATAGAAATAGCCCTTCAACAATGAAAAACAAACAACAGCCAATCAGTAATTTGTTAAAGGTCATAAGAATCGGATCTTTTAATGAGTCCAGTCCAGAAAGTTTTAGCATTTCCCATCACTTGTTCATGGTCAGACAGAAATCTGGAGTGGCCTATAAGCCACAGTGTCTCGCACCTATTGTGAAATTTGGAGAAGGATTGGTGATGATCTTAAGGTGCTTCAGCAGTCCTGGAATGGGGAAGAGTTTTGTTTAAGAAGGATGAATGAATCAAGTCATGTATAAGGTTGTCCTGACAAACAAACAAAAAAACAAACAAAAATTAAGATGGGTTTTCCAGCAGGCAGTGTATGATGGCAAACAGCCAGGTCAACCGAGGTGTTGATGAGGGCCACAAGATCAAAACCTTGTCATTGCCACCCCAATCCCCAAGCCTGAACTTCACTGAAAACCTCTGAAATGTGGTTAGGAGGAAGATGTACGCACACACACACACACACACACACACACACACACACACACACACAAACACGTAGACAGTGATCTCATGCCTGCCTCCGTGTCCTTGTGCCGCATATTCTGTGTCTCCCTCTAAGTTTGCTCCTGTCACTGAGCCTGTTTCTGTTTCCAAGCCCATCAAAGACTGTTTTGAACCCCATCCCAGTTTTTGTTCCCAGGTCCACCCAGATGCAAACCTGTGAGTGCTCTCTGAGTAGCACCTTTCGTTGGCTCTGTCATGCCAGCCTCTGTGTCCTTGCATCGCATGTTCATTTTACTGGTGTGTGTTCTCTCGTGGCACAAGTGGCTGCCTCTGTTATTCATGGGATAGCAATTTAGTTCTCAATATGTGCAACAGAAGAGCCATGTGATGCTATACAGTTGCACTGAACTAGATTTGTTATCAAGACATAAAATGATGCCTTCTATTTTATCTTGTTGTGAGGAATTAACATCTACTGTTCATTTGCCTGAGTTATTACCTATTTGTGTGTTTGATTTTTGCCTTTTGGGAGCTGTCTGGCATTGTAAATAAATCTCACCTAGGCTCTGCATTTGCATTTTGCCTCTGCTCTGGACTACACATGACAAATGGACATTAAAAAGTCTATGTGCCCTGTTAAAATGACAGAATATTGGCAACATTGATGAGAAGACAAGAACAAAACTGGTTCAGGAGGCTGCAAATAGGCAGAAAGCAACATTAAAGAAGCCACAGGATTGTGATTGTGTTCTACATGTGAAAATTATTTATAAAGTATAAATACTTACTATAAAGTATTTCTTAAGTATTTTACTTACAAAGATAAATATCCAAGTTTTCTAAATCTTACACCAAATATTCCAAAAGCATGTGGGAGAAAATGTGTTTTGCTCTAATGACACCAAACTTTAACCATAATTTCTGATGGTATGTGTGGTCTAAAAACAACACTGCACATCATCAAAAGAAAACAATACCCACCGTAAAGCCTGGTGATGGCAACATCATGCTTTGGGGCTGTGTTTCTTTAGTTGAAACTGGGGCTTTAATCAGGACAAAAGGAAATAAGAACTTTTTCAAATATCAGTCAATTTTGGTACAATACTTTCAGGCCTCTACTAAAAAGCTGAAGATGAACAGAGTTTTGAAAATTTAGGTCCACCCATGGCCCAGATATGAATCCCATTTTAAAAGAAGGTGGTAGGTCATAAAGAGGGCTGTGTACAGAAGATGCCATTGTAACAGATCAGGAGTACTTTACAAGCAAGACTGGGCAAAAACTGATAAGTCAAGATGCTGATAGTCCCCTACCCAAAAATCATGAATGTTTTCATATAATCAAAAGGTGATCAACAAAGTATTATTTTACGGGTGTCCAATGAGGTAATTATCTCCATCAAGAAGGTTTAGTTTTTGTCATCATTGGTCTGTTTCTCTATCTGTCTGTTTATATGTTTGTTAGTAACTTTATGCAAAACATTATAAGTGGATTTTAATTAATTCTATAGAGGTGGAATATGACTCTAATAACACTGCAATTAATTTTCGTGGTGATTTGGTTAGAAAAAAAAAAAGTAGTATAGAGGCAATTTTAACACTTTTGTATTTAACTCTCTGAGTAAAGATTACAATATGTCCACAAAAAATTACAGGAAAACATCTATAAATTGTCTATTACGACAGCTTTGTCAGGATGACAGTGGACAAGTCATCATTTTCTATTAGAAATCGCATTAAAAAAATTATCATGGATTGTCTTAAAATACCTTCTTAACTTAAATTCTTCAAACACTGATTTACACTTATTACAGTGTAAACACCTAGCCCTAGAAGAAAGAGATATAAAAATATACTTTACTTTATTATACATGTGTAAGATCCTACCAGAAGAGATAATCATGCCTGTCTCATGTTCTGTTTCACTCTATTTATTTCCAGTTCACCTGATTCCCCGGCTCAGGTTCTAATTATCGACCCCGCCCTGATCATCCCCACCTGGTCCTAATCACATCCTTGGGTTTAAAGCTCCTTGCCCTTCCACGACTCTCCGCCAGATCGTCTTGTGCCGTCTGAAGAGTAGTATGCTATCTCAGAGTCGCGCCATAATTCCGCCTTCATTCTCATGGTTCATGATCTATTGATCTTTAATAAAGTATCACGTTTTGCACCTATTTCGTCGTGTCTGTCTTGCATTTGGGCCAGCCTGTTATCTGGTACCAGGTATAACATCATGTCCATTTACCGTTGAATTGTCTGTTTTTAGGGTCAACCTTCATTTATTTTTTATAAGGAGAAATTTCAAACCTTGCACTGCTATGGCCTGGCAAGCTATCCAGGGTGTATACTACCCTTGCCCAGAGTCAGCTGAGATGGGCGTCAGCCTCCCCGCAACCCTAATTAGAATTAAGCGGTTTAGAAAATGAAGTAGGTTTCCCAAAGTGCCACGACAAATTAGGTGGACCCAGAGGGCTGCCAGTTGAATTGCTCTAAGGTTTCGGAATTATTGTTTATGTTGGCAGTTCCGGCATTCTCTCTTATGCTACATTATTATCACAGGAGTTGATACTTCCCTGCCAAAAATAAGTTGCACACTAATAATTTGTTCAACTGTCTTTAGCATTGATGACAATGTGCTTTTGCCATGGCTCTGAGTCCAGAGCTGTATTAATTTTTCACTGAAGCTTTGTGTTGAGGATAGTCAAACAATTGCATTAAATCTTCTCCAGCACATCCCAAACACTTCAATTGGGGTTAAGGTCAGGACTCAGTGGTGAAAAGTATGAAAATGATTTTTCATGCTCCCTTAACTACTTTTTCAATATTTGAGCTCTGATTGTATCCCTGCAACAGCAAGTCCAAGAAAAAGTCTATTGATGCAATAACCTGGTCATGCAGTACAGTCAGGTTGTCAGCTTGTTTCATTTTATTGCTACATAACTTTGCTGAGCCTCGACCTGCCCAACTGAAGCAACCCCAGATCACTGTCTGCAGTGCACAATGGCTATAATAAATGATGGCTACATCACTTCATGTGCTTCCATTCTTACCATGACTTGTCCATCACACTGAAGTAAAACACATATGGATTCACTGACCTGATAAATCCATGTGTACATTACCTCTTTCCATTACTCGAGAATCTGACCATGATGGCCCCTAGGACTCTAAAGCCTTTAATTCTGATTATTCTCACTAAAAAGTGGTATTTGTATGGCAACACAGCTGTTTTGTCCCAGTCCTGTGAGTTCTAACCTCGCTGTCTATGTGGAAATGAACTTACTTTTTACTATTTACCATCACTGTGAATATCTTTTATATTTTATCAATTTATTTTAATTTGATTTTATTTAATGTCACCAAGCATTTACATGAGTCTCTGATTCTGGATAAGAATTATTTGTTTGTTTGTTTATTTATTAATTTATTTGACCACAGTTCTTTGTAAAGCTGATGGATTAGTGCTATCCCGCCAGCTTTTATTAATGCACTGGACAGCTGTTAACCTAATTTTAGCAATTTCCTTAGTTGCTTTATTTGCTCGATGTGGGCAAATATTTAGACCTGTTTGCAAAGTGGTGACATTTTCTCTATGGACACAGGATATATCTTCAAGCATGGTTGTTTAATAATTAAAAAGGTACTCACTTCATTAGTTTAGTTTAAATTACATATTACAAGCTAAAACACATGAATTAATAGATAAATAATTCATAAAAGGCTCTTTTCTATGTGACTATTTAAATCCAGGTGGCAACTCTTTTATGCAGGGCAGTGTATTTTGTAAATATAAAGTTATAATAACTTAATAACAAAATTCTAATTTGATGCCTGCAAGACACTTGACAAATATTGGGTTAGTTAAATTAAAAAATAAAAGTTCACAGAATGTTCAACTAACAGTTCTTAAGTAATTGGTAGCAGGTGCAGTATCATGTTTAGGTCAACCATCAACCAAAATCTCAGTCTTTATAAGCAGAGAGGGTTGTTGATCAAAAGGAACATTTATCAGTGCAACATTGCAGACAATGTAGTCCTATGTTTATTATGAGCCACTGCAAATATAATACAGATTAAGTAGGAAATCCTGAGGAATCACAAAATCGGTTAGAAAATCTCTCTCTCTCTCTCTGTCTCTCTCCCTCTCTCTCTCTCTTTCTCTCTCTCTCTCTCTCTCTCTCTCTCTCTATATATATATATATATATATATATATATATA
>JAOUQZ010000027.1:5143287-5161774 GCA_028564935.1 Neosilurus hyrtlii
ATATATATATATATATATACACACATATATATATATATATATATATATATATATATATATATATATATATATATATACACACACACACACTGGAAAATAAAAAATACGGTGCATTTATAAACTGTATAACTTTCCAGTTTTTAGCATATTTACTCATTTCCTTACTTCCCTAGATGTATTCAGTAACCTGTTAAAACCACAAATCTGCATTCACACATAAACTCACCAAAATAACAACTCTCATAGCGTCCTCTTCGTTACTGTGTATAGCTACAAGCCTTTCCCCTATTTTTTTTTTTTTTATCTATAGACTAAATCAATTCTAATCATTAACAGACCCTCACCAGTGCACACTGATGACATGAGAGTAAATATATTGATCTGAACAATAGTTCAGTGTGTTCCAAAGTTCTGGATCTCCGTTGCACAATTAGATTCAAAAAGAAGTGGTTGTAAAGTCCATGTTTATGGAAATGCATGGCATTCTTCTCTATATAAATAGCAATGACACTGTGGTGCACTAGCATACATTTTGTCAGAAAGAATGTGGTTTGGACCACAGGTATTTGTGTGACTTTCAAGATATAATTTTATGCTAAGTTTATCACAGTGTAACACACGACAACGTGAGCCTCTTAACTATACTCACAGACCTTAATATGCAATTCACATCATATTTTTCTACATTTATTTGATTCATATAGTAAAACTCCCCTAAAAAAACACGTGGAAGAAACCTCGAGATGATCTGGACTTAAAGGGAACCTGCCTGCATGCTATAGAATCAAATGCACACACTATGAATAAACACACCAAAACACTATATGGCTTATATTTAAAAAATAAATAAATAAATAAAAACAGAAGACCACATAGGGTTCTGCCGAAAAGACCATGCCATAAAATGCCAATACAGAACAAGCATAGCAAGTTTGAAAGCCCCAACTTCATCACGTGGAAAGAAAATGTCCAGAAATCTAATATAGTGTTACCTCTGTGACCTTAAAAAGTAGGTCAAGGCAACTCACACACAAACTCATCCTAGTACTCATAGTAGTGAACCAGCATACCAAGTTTGACAGCCCCAGCTTTCAACTAAAGTGTGACAGACAGAGAGACGGACAGATGGAACCATTCCTTCAGTTTTCGAGCAAATTTGTGGGCGGGAGCTAAAAGTATAACAGACTATGTAGTATGCTTGCAATAACCCACTTACTTCATTTTGTCTGTTTAAATCTAAGTTATAACTGCATAACCTACAGGACTGCCATCATAAGCCAGCCTATGTTAGCATACAAGCTAAAACAATTTAGATTATAGATGTGTACAGAAATACACCTTTATAACTTACCAAGAGCAAACACAGCACCAATGAGCTTACTTTTGCCTGTAGATACCTTGTGAGAAAGTGTTAATTCATCTCATAATGTTGACAATTCCCCCTCAGTTACTTGCACACAATTTAAGTTTCAGAGCTTACCAAGAGGCTCATGGTCACTTTTTTGAGCAGGTACAAGAATTTCTGGCAAAGGGTGGTCAATGTCTCTATGTGACAATATCCCATACTTCACAAATGTGCCTTGTTTGGTTGGCTTGCAAGAAAAAAGCTGCTCTTCCAAAAATAAACAAACAAATAAATAAGAAATAAAAAAACAAAAAAAGAAAATTCTGAGACCAGATGGAAAAGATGCGGCCAAAATCAAACTATTTGGTGTCAACGCCAAATGGTATATCTGGCAGAAAGGCAAAATAACGTTCCATCCAAATGACACCATAAGTATGGTAAAGCACGGTAGTGGTAGGATCATGTTGTCGGGGGGATTTCTCTGCAGCATGGACTGGGGCACTTTTCAAAATAGAAGGAAAAATGGATGGGACATGTTTGGATGGGAAATGTTTTTGAATTCCTGAGGAAAACTTGCTGCCCTTTGCCAGAAAGTTGTCAATGGGAAGAAAGTTCACCTTTCAATATGACAATGGCCAGAAGTTGACCACACATTGGCTAAAAAACAAAAGGGTGAATGACCTTGTGGGGCCTCATATGCAAGACTTACTGAAGATCTGTGGAATGACTTGAAGATTGCAGTCCATCAATGGTCTCCATCCAATTTGACCAACTTGGAGCATCTATGTAATGAAGACAAATACTGAACAGTGTAGACGTGCAAAGATGTGGCAGAGAAATATTCCAACAGACTCAATGTAAAAGGTGGGTCCACTTTAACCATTTCAGTGATTTTTTGTTTGTTTGTCTTTATTGTCCCGAGCCAGCTATTACATACTTCATTTTTCTGTTATAAGCTGCTTTGAGTAAACACATATTTTGGAGGTGATTCTTTTCTATACTGTATATAGAACATATTATACATGTTTGAAAATATTTAATACTGACTTGATTCACTTCAAATTTCAACTTTATATCAGAATTAATAATTAAGGTGTCTTGGGTCATAGACAGAATTTAGCGTAGCGACCGTGCAGAGCTCAAAGGTCATGGACTATGGCTTGGATGGTTGTCCTGTGTCTTTCCGTTGTCCATGCCTGCCCACCACAGGAAACAAAATAAAGCTGCTAGGTTGCGGGGATGATGCTGATTGGCTGTTATGTATCACTGACTTGCATGACGATGGGCAGCAATAAAAAAAGCTAATGTATTATTAATAACAAACCCATAACCCCCACCCAAGAAATAAGTAAATAAATAAAAACTATCCAACCAAACATAAAACTATTAATTAATAGAGGCTCATACACCACTGCTGACTTGCACAGAATAAAAAAAGTGTACCTCAGACAGACAGACTTGCAGATAAATTTTCTTCAATGCTGAAATTAAAACCTTGACACATGAACTCGTTAAACGGATAATTAACCTAATAAGACAAGTTAAATCAATCAAAAGTAGAAAAATAATTAAAGGAAAGGCACTGAAAAGCAAACTTAGGGTCAGACATCTATCAGTATCTGACATCTATCGGGAGTTCCGCTTTAAGACATCGCCTACATTTATATATTCTTTTTTGACATTCACGTATGGGCCACCGTTCTAATAAATCATGATTCCCACCAAATAAATGTCTTACCTGTTCAGCCAAACCCTCCCATATCCTTAAGACTCTTTGACTCTTACTCTGTCTTCTGATTGGCTGCTACTCCTGCTGGTTAACATGTAGTTGAATTTGTTTCAAGTGATGCTGTTGGATTCGATTACGCTGGTGTGTGCAGACAAATTCACAAGCAAATCTGATCACAGTCCCTTAACACAGAACTAACAATGGTTACAGGATTTCAGCAAAAGAATTAATGAATAAGCAAAAAGATATTCTTAGACGGTAGGTGATAAGAATAAATGGCTAAAAATTAGGGTTTTTAGGGTGTGCTTTTTCAACCATCCCTTACAGGTCTGGTACTTGCTACTTACAAAATACCTATAGATCGCCTCAAGAGAATTAATTGGGGTTAATTAATTGGAATTCTCAAACTCTGAACTAGAATCTCATGTAAGCCCACACTAATGTGTCGTGGCTTACTGCAATTCCAGTGGTCAAAATTGTATTCTTCATCTTCAAATGCCCATCCATTAGATTCAGTTAAATATGATTAAAATAAATAAAACAAATATTTACCTCTTAAATTAAAAAGATGCATAACATTACAAATTTACCTCCATTTATCGGTTTAATCAGTGCTATAAGTCACCATCTGCCAGTGTGTTTGTTATGCTACTACTGATGTCAAGGTAAAAGTCTGTATGGAGGATCATTAGGAACACAAAGTCTTTAGCCATAATGTTGATTATTTTTTACTTCAAACATTTCTTATAAGAAGGGCTGAAATTAATTTTATCAACTATGAATATTTGGATAATCAAATTTTTTCATTCAATAAATGTAATTCCTTTTATAAAGTTTATATTATTTAAATTTATAGCATAACATGGATTTTTTTCAACAAGTTTTTTTTTGTTTTGTTTCAAGTAGATTTTTCCAACTTATTTTTTTAACAAATAATTGCATTAATGATTGATCATTTATAACTAATAAATCTTTTTTTAGAAAATCTATTTCACTCTCACTCATTAGCCAAACCACTTAATCCTATCAGGTTTACAGGTAGACTGGGCACACCTTGAAGAGCTCGCCAGACCACTGCAGGGCCAACCTATACACAGCCATTCACACTCACACCTATGGGCAATTTCGAACAGCCAATTAGCGTGTATTTGGACTTAAGGAGGAAACCAGAGTACCTGGAGGTGACCCACGCAAGCATGGAGAGAACATGCAAAATCCATACAAAAATGTCCAAGGCCGAGAATTGAATTAAGGACCTTCTTGCTGTGAGGCAAAAATGCTAAGCACTACGCCACCATGTGGTCTGTTTCAGTAAAGTTAAATTGAATTTCATCAAGAAAAAAAAAGCAAAACAAAACAAAAGAAGAAAACCCAACATTTTTACTAAAGTCCATTTTGTTATTAATTTTTCAGTCAGAAGAACACTATCAAATAAGGACCCGAAGATATCTCCAACAACATTCTCATAATTATAAATTAACAACGACTAATTGATTTGGGATGAACATTCAATATTTTTACAGGGCGTGATTTTTTTTATGCCATCACATATTTTGGAATAGTGGCAAAATCAGCACGGTGAGCTTATGAATAATAAAAAATTATCTGAAACAGCCCCCTACTCAGCATGTTTACATCTGTGGCTAATCATCAGCGTACCAGAGGTCTTTAACCTCTGATTCCTGGCCCAATCACATGCAACCGATACCACACAAAACCAGAAGCTGGAATCTCACCAAAGCCAGAGATACCCCAGAATTAGAATAAGGCACTATACACCGCACACTACGACACCTGTGCCATTCTGCATCACCTGGCAAAAAAAATAAAAAATAAAACATAAGGTCCAGAATGTCAGTTCTGTTACTTAGAACATATTAGTGGGGACTCATGGAGAAAAATGTCTCAGTCCACCCCAAGTCACAAAGATACATAAGAACATAATGAACTAGTACAGAGGCTTTTATTATAACTTCAAGGCATTATCCCAAAGAATATAAAAAGTTTACACAAGTTGATTGCCTCAGCTTGGATTGATCCTGAAACCAAAAGATGATACGCAAAACACAAAATAAAAGATACAATTGAGCTGACTGTGAAGAAATTTTCACAGAAGGTTTGCAAAATTTAAAACATAATAGAAAAAGCTAGATAGTGTCCTTCCACACCTAGTGAACTTCAAAATATTAAAGTATAAGCTAAAAGGATAAAAAAGGAGAAGAAAAAATACTGAGAGATCATACACTTATACAGGAACACAAAAACAATCCCACAATTTTTAAGATAGTGCAACAAGTAGATGTAGTTTATAAAAACAAGCTAGGAATAATTTTAGACACAGGCACAAACACAAAGTATACACACCCTCTCGCCACAATACTCACGCACACACACACACACAGCACAAACATGAATTCATCCGCGCCATCTGTCTTCTGTAATGATTAGAAAAGTAGACACGTCCTACTCTTCCTCCTTTTCTTTCTCATTGTTCTGCTTCTTGGGCACCTGGAGGTGGAATCACAAATTTTCACTATAGTGTATCAACAATCTACAGATACATAAACCAACAGATATGCTAATAATTTCTAAAGAAAAAAAATCCATGATGAATTAGCGTGCATGCTCATACTTGAAATAAATGCACAAATCTGTAAAATTATTATACTATTTATAAGTCTGTATTTTTTGTTATTATTTAACTCAAACATAATGATTATGACAACCTGTTAAAGAACGCTAAAAATTTTCTCACATTAAAAATGAAATCACTCACTCATTTGCTGAGCCACTTAATCAGAGTGATAACAAGGGTGGTGGGGAGGCTGGAGCCTACCTCAGCCGACACCGGGCGAAGGCGGCGTACACCTTGAACAGTTTGCCAGACCATAGCAGGGCCATCACATACAGTAGTGTGAAAAAGTGTTTGCCCCCTTCCTGATTTCTTATTCTTTTGCATGTTTTTCACACTTAAATGTTTCAGGTCATCAAACAAATTTAAATATTAGTCAAACACTAATATTTGACACCCTTAAAAAGGCGGTTCGTGCTCGAAAACCCTCCAATGTGGCTGAATTACAATTCTGCAAAGATGAGTGGGCCAAAATTCCTCCATAGCACTTTAAAAGACTCATTACAAGTTATTACAAACACTTGATTGCAGTTGTTGCTGTTAAAGGTGGCCCAACTATTAGGGGCAATCACTTTTCACACAGGACCATGTAGGTTTGGAGGATTTTTTCACCCTTAACCTCACCGTAATAAAAACCTTCATTTAAAACCTGCATTTTGTGTTTACTTGTGTTGTCTTGGACTAATATTTAAATTTGCTTGATGATCTGAAACATTTAAGTGTGACAAACATGCAAAAAAATAGGAAATCAGGAAGGGGGCAAACACTTTTTCACACAACTGTCACACAACCATACACACTGAAATCTACGGGCAATCTGGAACAGCCAATCAGCTTAATGTACACGTCTTTGGATTGTAGGAAGAAATGGGAGTACCCGAAGGAACCTCATGTGAGCATGGGGAGAACATGCAAACTCCACACAGGAACGAGGAAGGAGCTTCTTGCTTTGAGGCAGGCATGCTAACCACTACGCCACCATGCTACCCCATTCTAAATGGCAAACATGACAAATACTGAAATAAGCATATTTAATGTTTTTTAGGTCGAACTCCCTTAACGTTCCTGTTGATAATTGATATATTCTGGCAGAGATGTAAATAGTACCTTTGACACTGCCGTGTTCTTCTGGCAGTGTCCACCCTCCGCGGTTTCTTGGGATTGAGGCCCATCATAGGGAACACTAGATGTTTTGTTTATACTGAGGGGAAAAATTTGAGGAGATGAAGACATTTGAGTACAGAAAAAAACATTTGAGTGCAGAAGAGTGGACTACATTTGAGTTACAGTATCAGTCAAACCACTAGCAGTTAAACTAAACAATCTCTTGTTAAAAATAAATAAAATCAAGATCTTTCTCCCCCGGGTGTCACATGACCTTTATTTACAGAATGTAACAACACCTTAAGGGCATTTACACTTAACACTTGTGTGTTAAATGATCCCAAAAATAATTTGAAATAATGATAAAACCTGCAACTTTATAAAACTTTGGACTCGTCTTTATGTATGAAAACAGACCCGTTAGCAGTCGATCATTGATATTGCGTCTTGTGTCAACCAACATGTTTAGGGATCATCACCTTCAACGCTAGTAACTAAGCCCAATCTAGCTACTGCATGGACTTACCCAGAAGACCGTGCAGTGCTGGAACTGTAGTCTACACTGAGAGGGTCGAAGTGAGACGTATTGGTCTCGGTGCCTATCCCCCACAGATTCCTGCTCTTTCCTTGCAGCTCTGCATTGGTGTTCTTCCCGGAGGAAGAAATACTTCTGAAGGCAGACGGCCTCTGTGGGTCCATAGAAGACCTGCAGCTCTGCCAGTCCTGAAATCCTGGCATGACCATCTCCTCAGCAGGATCTGCTACATGAAACAAACAGATGAAAACAGTCAACCTGAATAAGAACAAGCTCTATCAATTAAAGAACAGTGCAGTTCTTTTTTGCTTTGCGCAGCACAGACGGCTAGGTGCTCCTCACTGAGAGGGCGTCCATTCTAACCATCCGTCCAAGACTTTGTGGTTCTCTATATCCCTCAACAACCACTAAAAATAGCCATCAGAGATGGCAAACCGCTCAGCCACTGGACACTGACCACTGCTGCAGCCCATGACGCCTGGCACCACAGCATCAACCATGCTGCCTCTTCCTTCAAAAGTTCCCGTAGGGTCACCCTCAAGGTAAAAAGGCACATGGGGGAAGAATGGAGGTGCTGCGACATCCAACCCTGACCTGTCCTATGTCTGCAGGTACAGCAACAGGACCTACTTGTCCCGAATTGGCCTTGGCCTCGTCAGCCACGAACGTGACTGGGGTCATTGTGAACTTCAATTATATATATGCATGTGTATAGGAGAGGCAACGGGTCTAGGAGGGGAACCCAGACATCCCTCACCCAGCGACACTCTTCAGTTCCTCCTAAAAGATCCTCACACATTCCCATATAATTGGGATATAGAACTCCTCCAGCAAGTTCTGGGTCTGTCCTGGGGCCTCCTCCCAGTTGGATGTGCCCGAGATCTCTAAATGCTCCTTAGGGATTTGAAGGGTTTGTACAAGAAATGTTTAAATTCTTTATCAAGCCTGTTTTTACTGTGGGAAGCTGCTCTGGAACAATGTCAATAAAAAAAAAAGCATGATACAAATCCAAGTGAATTGAATTGAATTAAAAGGATAATAAGATGCCCGAATCACCTCAACTGACTCCTTTTGATACGGAGGAGCAGCGCCTTCAACTAGAGGTGGGGGTTCAACACCCCTCTCTTGTTTCCAGTTTCAAGTTATTTATTAGTAATTTAAATGCAATACTGTGTAACTTTCATCCAAATCAGTAGATTTGCTGTCATACTGGAAGTTCTGACTCAAAGTACACAAAAGATGGCTTCTCCCATATGTTATACTACATCATGATCTAACAAACCCAAAAAAAGCCCCTAATGTGACAGTGAATTCTTTAAACAAACCCGATTCAGTTTTAAGCTTGAATCATCCTTGAGTCATGAGTACACTTCATTCATAGCTGTTCCGTACACAGATACTGCGCCTGATTAAACATCTGAGCAAATGGTCTAAAGTTCAGAAGGGAAAAAAAAAAAGTGTGCGCAAGCATGATGCCGCAATTTCTCACCCTGGTGCTTCACTCTCCTTTGTCTGTCTGGAGAATGCTGGGAGTGGAGGGGTTTCCAAAGTGATGGTGACGCTCTGTCTGTCTGATAAGTGGCTGAAGAACGGAGGTCACATTTATCCTAAAGGTCAATGTACAGATATCAGGAATGCGGAATGACACTTTACAGTCGTAACTCAATCTGAACCCACATGTCATATTCTCAAAATAAACCTAATATAATGCAGACTGTGGAAATACCTGATGATGAAACACCACATTTTCCTCCAGAGTAACTCCACAAAACTCACAGGGAATGAGCACATCGCCCCCTACTGGGCTCGCCGGAGGGCTGTAGGAAAGAGGGGAGACCGAGTGGGGGAGGTTGGGAGGACTCGGGGTGCGGGGAGTGATTATGTCATCGTCGGTGAAAGACTCTTCCTGGTGCACAGATTGAGGCTGCTTGCTGAATGAGGCGATGGCAGAGGCGGGGCTGCAGCCCGTCTAGGGAACAACAACAAACAAAGTCATTTATTCCATCCCTGAGTGTGTTTATTGGTGTTTAAAATTTTAATCACTGTTATTCAATACGCGTATGTTCTTTGCCTGACTTGTGCAACTGAACATCCACCTGTCTGTTTGGTATTCAAGGTTCTGTGTTTTATTCTCATTGTAATGGATCAAAAAGGGATTTTACGTGTGCCATCTCATATTTATACCCCAATTATAAGCTATAACAGACGTCCTGAAGAGCGATGGCAAATAAAAAATAAATAAGTATCAATACTTTCAGCAAAAATAATTATTAAAGGGAAAATTTATTTAAAAACCAGCTGCACTGAGGACATTTTTTATTAGAATGAAGCTAAATAATTAATTCCTTGCAATATTTCATGCAAAACACTTCCGTGTTAAGGGGTGATCACACTGGATGTTTTTTTGACTTTACATGCAAGCGAATATTTTGTGGCTTAAATACTTAAAGTGACGAAAATCACGAGAAGGTAATATGTCAGTTTTGCGACTGGTTTGGGGATGTTTGGTGAAAAAAAAAAAAAAGAATCTCCTGTCACATATCATTCACATCAAAACACATAATTTAAGTGCAAAAATGACAACTTTGCGACCTTTTCTCTACATGTGCAGGCTGTTTGAGAAGGGTGCGCGTCAAAGCGTTAAGAAAAGACTTCGTGTTAAAGCCTCATTTTGTGACATTCACGAAAATTTTTAACACATTTTCAATTTTTTTGCAATGAGTTATGGTTACATATACCAGGTGAACGAAAAACGACAGCCGCAGATCGCCGTTCACGTCAGTCGCTTTTCTATCGCACCTCTAGTGCATGTTTAGAGTGCATGCCTCACATGTTTCACATGCCACTTTTTGCAGTACAATGTCGCCCGTGTGTAAGGATTTATTACTTTTTTCCTTCTTCTCTAAGACGACTGTAATAACAACAGTGTGTTTTGATGTGCACATCAAAGACATATACAATACAATGGATACAAACTTTTAATAAATTTGGGTTTAATTCCCTTTAAATGCCTATTTTAAACAAAAGCACAAATAAATTTGGGGGGTGTACACTAACAGATGTGTATTCATAAAAATTCTGAACGACAAACAATTTATTTTAGATTTTTTTTAAGCTCTGCAGAAAGTGAGCTCTGCATGCACGTATGACAGATCGCCTGTTACCTTCATCTTTCACTAAGATGAACGCCTGGACATACACACATTTTTACTACTTATTCACCTGGTATAAAATCCTAAAACTACCCGGCTTTAAAAGTCCATCATTGCTCTAACCTGGTGTAAGATGAGGTCCTCCTCTGGAAAGAGCTCTTCGCAGAACTCACAGGGGAGCATGATCACTGAAGGCGTAGTAGTGCTAGCTGGAGTGGTGTTATTATTGGCAGAAGAGATCTGGGAGCTGAAGGTGCTCGGGGCAGGTGCTCTGCCTAAACGTTTCTCCCAGACATCAGTCCACAAACCCTGCTGAACATCTGGCTCCTCTGGATCTGCTTCGTTCTGCAGACTCAGGGCCAGCAGGTAGTCCAGGCCGGAGGAGTCAGAAGCTGGCAAGTGGCTCAGAGGCCACAGCAGGCTGTTGTTGTTGTTCTCCAGCTCAGCTTCCTGATCGAGCACTGAGAAAACCACCATATCCAAGTATTGCTGTGCGAGTGCTGATTAAATATATTCTAACTAAAACAAATTTCTACTACATGGTTTTCTATCGGGTTGAAAATGTTTGTTTAAATTGATTTTTTATTTCATGTCCTTTAAATATATATATTTAACACTGAAATACTATCAATTCTATAATCTGATTTATTACTCTTATTATTATTTCCCAATAACAGCAATCAGTAGATCCAACTTTAGCATAACTGACAGACTAATATTAATACGCTCGTTCTAATATTTTATTGTTTTTATAGTAACAGCTCACACACAGAGGCCTGTAGAGCAGATGCTCCACATAATCTAAGCCTTATAATAAAATAATCTGTTGTCAGAATTTTTGGTTTCTCATCAACATGACAAAATGCGTGCGGGGTGGGTGTGTGTGTGTGTGTGTGTGTGTGTGTGTGTGTGTGTGTGTGTGTGTGTGTGTGTGTGTGTGCTTCCTAAGAGCCAGAAAAAAATTGCTGTGGTATGAGATTAGGATGTGCCGTTATTGAAAAATAATAATTATTAAAATATCACAACATACTTTTTTTGTCTATACAGTTAACTTCACACACTGTCCCTATACAAGGGCTGTAATATTATTAACATTCCAGTAGTTTTAGTGTAATAAATACATAGCATCTCCCCAAAGTTATACTTACAGCGAGCAAATTCGTTTCTCTGTGCCATGTTTCTCTTAGCCCCAGTTCCCACCGCTCCTCTCATGCTGTTGTGCAGTCTGCTCTCTAGTGGCCGTGGTGGGCCCCTGCACTCTGTTACCCCAGCACTACTGTTATTATTATAGCTTCTTTCTTGCCCCCTCAGCAGGTTGTGGATGGACTGCGTCTCAAACCATGCTTCAGGAGCCTGGGAGGCGGTCCTCCTCTCCTGGGGAGGTGTAAGGCTGCCACACAGGGCTGGATGGATGGCTTTCTCCTTCAGCATGACGTTGCACTTGCACACAGGGCAGGGTTCGGTATGTGCCCCACAGTACTCCTCGTGCTCTAGGACTTGGCTGAAGACCAGCTCCAGCTCGCAGTACTGACACGGGACTAGACGCTGGCTGCACTCAGAACTCTGTAAGCACAACTCAGTGAGAATTTTATATAAAGAGGACTACGCAATTAAGTAGGCATGCTAATTTTCATTCCTACTTTATTATTATTAGACAGACTTAAAGGACTAGTATAACCGGTATGCACAGATAAGTCAACAATGCAGTACCTGATGGGCCTCCATGAACCTCTTTTCAATCTTCAAACCACATTTGCATTGTTCCTGGGGAAAAGTGTTAAAATAAATAAATAAATAAAACAAAAAATGTATACATTAGTCACCACATTCTTTCTTAAAGGATCTCTTTGTAATGTTTAGCTCTCTTTGCTGTATTTTTCTGGCCTGGAAATATGCTCCGCCCCCACGTGAACCAGAGTCAGTATATTTCTGAGCCAAATTGTATTAGTTGCAGTTTGCCTCACATGAAATTTACATGAAAATTTACAGAGCATATTTCTGGGCCAGAGAAAAAAAATTCAGCGGATACCTCACTCATTCAATGGACTGCTTTACCCTATTTTGTTGCGGGGAGGCTGGAGGCAATCAAGGCCAACACTGGGTGAAGGCGGGGTACATCTACATGAGCTTACTATCTCAGGGCAAACACACACGGCCATTCACACGCACGCTCAAACCTAGGGGCAATACGGAACAGCCAATTAGCCTAACCTGCATGTCTTTGGACTCTTGGAGAAAACCTGAGTACCCAGAGGAAACCCATGCAAGTACGGGGAGAACATGCAAACTCTACACAGAAACACCCGTGTATACCTGCACCGTTAAATTGCTCTTTGCAGCCTGACTTGGGAACACATGCAAAATAATTTGTAATGTACTTTTGAACGTTATTTTGATCATTACCCATGAAGGTGTATTGCATTATCATATCCTACTATTTACTGTTGTTAGGAAACATCTGGTGCTTTAACTCAACTTGAAAAGCAAAATGCTTCAAATTTGCCTGCAGGATATGTGCTATGTTATGCATGTAATTTGATTTTAATTTGATCTGCTGCTTTCATAGCCAAAGTGGTGCATTAATGATACCTGTGAATGCTCCTGTTCTTTATGCTGCAGCAGCTCAGCTCGGGGAACGGCCTCCTGGCACACGTCACACAGGGAAATATTGCGCCGACAGTGGATCTCGTGTGTAGTGAAGTTGGCTTCAGGAATGTCATGCTTGCTGCAGAGGTTCACAGAATTAAAAAAAATTTAAAATAATCATGAAACCAGAGAGGGAGATGTGTAGAATATATACATAAGACTGTGGAGGTACAAATGTGGGAAGGATAGTAAGAGCTGTACCAGTTCGGGCAAAGCTGAGTGTTTTCGTCGGCCATAACTAACTGCCCTGTCAATAAGAGAGACAAGACAAGCTGTTAATAAACACAATCGAATCATGACAGCATAGACTTTTACACATTCAAAAATTATTAAACAAGTATGCAAAATCATGCACTCCATGCAGGATGAGCTGAAATGTATGCAAATATGTTGCATAGTGCATATTTTTCACATTTTTCAAAAAATAAAGAATGCCAAAAGTATTGGCACTCCATTATTAAACTACTTTCTAGGTAGTATGCACATCAAAGAGAAAATACTTAAAAAGAGCTTTTAAATGATTTGTACCAGAGGGAAAATAAAAACCACGTTTTCCCACAAAATACTGGCTTCAAAACTAATGGAACCCAATCAGTGAGCTACATTTTAATGTACCACTCATGCACATTGGCGGCACGGTGGCGTAGTGGTTAGCATGTCCTATGCTAAGAATGTCCTAAATACACCCGGTGGTAAACATGTCACAGAAAGAAGGTCCTGGGTTTCGATTCTGGGCTCGGGTGTTTCTGTGTCAAGTTTGCATGTTCTTGTTCTCCCCATGTTTGTGTGGGTTTCCTCTGGGTACTCCGGTTTCGTCCTACAGTCCAAAAAACATGCACATTAGACTAATCGGGTGTTCCAAATCGCCCCTCTAAGTGAGTGTGAGCATGAATGGTTGTGTGTGTGTGTTGCCCTGCCATGTCTTTTGGGGTGTACACTGCTTTTGCCAAGGCACCAGCCTCCCCATGACCCGAGCTCTAAGCTGTTTGGCAAACGAGTGAGTAAGTGACATAAGAGAAAAAAACGATAGTATAAAAAAGTGCTTTATACGACTTGGGTTAGGGGGCAAAAAGCACTGGCTTCAAAAGTATTGGCACCCCATCATCAAACCACTTTTGGGGGCTGTATGTGTACATCAAGGAGAAACTACTATAATGAAAAACGCTGCTTTCAAATGATCTGTGTCAGAGGAAAATAATGCATGTTTTTCTACAAAATGCTAGCTTTAAAAGTAATGGCACCCCATCCCTAAACTTTTTTTTGGATGCTGCCTATCTGTATGTAGAGGAAGAAACATTACAGATTAAAATTTCTGGTAAACAGGCTGTAAAAACAAGACATATAACCACCATCAATATCTTCACAGGGTCTAAATGAAGGTTTCCACCCGAATAAACCTTTGGAAACTCACCTTGATTTATAGAAGCTCACTGGGGGAAATCTTTCCTTGACCTGTTCTACAGAAACGAAACAGAAAGACTGTTAATTCACGGTTGTTTTCAGACTGTCGGGTTATGACGCTTCCTGAGAAGCAGCTAGCTAACCAGGCTTCTACACTCGGCTGCGTCCTAAATGGCTTCTCACGACATGCAGAGTGCACTAGATAGACGGAATAATCCAATATAACGTTTACCCTAAGAAGTGCACTGTCACAGGGAGTGGGGTGCAAACAGAAAACAGCCTTAGGTATCCAGCTAAGACACAATGTTTCAGACGTCATGTTACTATTATTTATGTATTTATTTATTTATTTTATTTCTGCATGTAATTGATTTAAGTCTTTTGTACTTTTTTTTAACTGTACAAGAGTAATATTAAGAAAAAATAAACACCTAAACAAAGAGATCAACAAGTGTCAGGGTTGCCAAAAAAACAAACACTACTACTACTACTGCTACTACTACTAAAAATAATAATAATTTACCAAATATACCTCTTTTTCTTTCTTTCTTTCTTTCACATATACAGAGTTCTTGTTGTTTTCATCTCCAAACAGCATCCGTTCATGACTAGACAGCGAAACGGCTAACTTGGCTAAGAAACATTCATTAACTACCTAGTTTACCAACCATAATATTTTTTATTTAAAAAATAAATAAACCTGTAAACGTTTTTAAAAGCTAAGATATCTTTGAGTTTAAATCACCATCCTAAAAAAAACAAGCGAAAGTATCAAGTTCGGGGTTGAGAGACGGAATTAAGAATGCTAGCCCTGATAGCAGGACTGACTTCCGGTCAGATGGGACAACATATTTCAAAATAAAATAAAAGTACGATTTAGAAAGCATGGAAGTATGTTTTAAAAATGCTGTAATATTTTTTTAAGAAACGTATTTATTATATAATTATTATGATTGTAAATGTATTAACAATTACACACATTTAGGGAGAAATTAGGGATATAAATGTATTTATATTCGACTTTTATTACAGCAACAAGGAAAAAAAACAGCTCCAAGGAAACGCCTACGTGTTTATAGCGCCCCCTAGCGTGTAGAAATAGCCCATACCAGCCTGACAGCCAGAGAAATCGAGTCTGAATCGGATCATGAATCAAATTCCAGCTGTTGGAAATCAATAAAAATTTCAGTGAATCGAATCTAAAAGAAGATTCGACACAGTATTCTCGATTCTCAATAATAATAATAATAATAATAATAATAATAATATTTAACCTGGCAGCCTGGTGACATAGTGGCTAGCAGGTCCACCTCACAACAACAAGGTCCTGGGTTCGAGTCCCCTGCTCAGCAAGGGCGTTTCTGTGTGGAGTTCACGTGTTCTTTCCATGCTTGCATGGGTTTCCTCTGGGTACTCCAGTTTCCTCCCACAGTCCAAAGACATGCACATTAGGCCAACTGGCTGTTCCAAACTGCCTATAAGTGTGAGTGCGTGTGAATCTTCGCGTGTGTGTTGCCCTGCTATTGCCAGCAAGCTGTTTAGCTTGTCTTCGCCCAGACTTGGCTGAGTCTCCAGCCTCCCTGCATCCCGAACAGGGTTAGAAAATGAACAAGTGAATGAATATATCGATATTTAAGTAATGTATGCTAGAGATTACAGAGCAACTGTTTTCAGTCTGGCAGCACGGTGGTGTAGTGGTCGACAGGTCCACCTCACAGCAAGGTCCTGCATGTTCTCCGTGTGCTTGTGTGGGTTTCCTCTGGGTACACCGGTTTCCTCCCACAGTCCAAAGACATGCACATTAGTCTAATTGGCTGTGTGTGATTAATGTGTCGACTCTTTGATACTGGGTAGCAGGTTTGAGCGGTTTGGTGAACGAATGGATGTTTTCAGCCTCATTTGTGGTAGTTTTTAGCTAAATGTCCTTCCTTGTGGAATCGACTCTAAAGATTCGCAGTGCACTCGACTCCTAATCAATGCGTGGAATTAGAGAATCGATTCGTTATCCGGAACCGACTCCTTGAGAGAGAGAGAGAGCGAGAGAGAGAGAGAGAGAGAGAGAGAGAGAGAGCACACGGCGTACTTTTTATTTACGAACCTGAGGTGTTAAAATATACAGGAGTGTTTGATGATTTTGAGGGAAAGTGATGTAGAGATGCAGCTTCTGGGATGTCCAGGCTTCGTCCATAGTTTGTCGGAACGTATGATGGTGGGTAGATTTATTTTTTGTAGGGAAAAATAACATTATTTCTAAATGATCATAACCCTGGGAACTGTTGGATCTTGTCAGTCCTGCAGAACAGAACATTAGTCAGTAAATTGTTGGGTATTTTCCAGGAAGTTGCTTGTTATTATTATTATTATTATTATTATTATTATTATTATTATTATTATAGAGACACATTTGTGTTCACAAAATCCAAGCACGTGAGCATGATGCACTGATCCGTGATAGATAATCATGACTCAGTGTTGAAATAATGGATGTTTTGAATGTTTTTCCCCCCTTTTCCCCCCTTTTCTAACCCCATGCACTGAGCTCGGTTTCATTTCCCTGCTCGGCGTTAGGCAGGTCACATGCTCGCTCGGGAATAATAATAATGGCTGCACAAGAACCGTCCCCTCCGTCTTCTCTGGAAGGCAACAAGCCGGGCTTCCCGAGGAAAATCCTGGCCAACAAGCTGGAAGAAAAGCATCTGTGTAACATCTGTCAGAAAATCCTGCGGAGGCCGTTTCAGGCGCAGTGCGGACACCGCTTCTGCTCCTACTGCTTTAACAAAACAGTGAGGTAAGCGCGCGCGCGCGCCCGCTCGCTCTCACTCACTCGCTCCTATGGAGCAACATGCTAACGACAAGCCACAATAAGCTCACACACCTACCGAAAACGGCCTAATATTCAAATACCACACCCTGACACATCTAATAAACCATTAATATACACTACCGGGTCATTTATCTGACGTTTTTTCTTTATGGCATGTCGGTAAAACGTGTGTTTTTCAGACAAGACGAACAAAAGAAAGGGCTAATGGTTAGCATAGTTAGCTAACTCCGTTCCAGTCATTGTGCGCTCTTGTTGCCAGGCACATTAGATAGATAGACAGATGGATAGATAGACCCTGGTTGTGTCCTCAGATGGAGACTGAGCACTCATTGAAGCAGAAATACTATTTCTGTGTCTTCTCTGACATGATATTTCCCCTCTTTTCTTCATAGTTCTGGTCCCCAGAAATGCAGTGCCTGTATAAAGGAGGATATATTCGAAGAGCCAACGTCGATTCTGAAACAGGGCTGTGTGAGTTAGCATCACAAAGCAAAGCCTACAGCGGATTACACACAATAACACACACTGTTCATGTCCATTTCTCTGTCTCTGACTCTCAGTGTGCAATATAACAGCACAGTGACTGACAACATGACAGCCATGACATGCTTACATTTGTTTTTGACAGTGTTGATGGCTGTACATGGGATTACAACAACAACAACAATGAATTCCCAGCTATCAGGGTTAAAATCAATATTAATACATGTCTGCCTACTTATTGTTGTTGTTGTTGTTGTTGTTATTATTAATATTCTTATCATTCATTCAATAATTCACCGACCTGCTATAAACTCGAAGTGTAAACACGGTTCCAGGACCTTCTTGCTGTGAGGTGAATGTGGTAACCACCGCACCACCGTGCTACCACTGATATCAGTGTTGTTGTTGATAATGTTAATAATAATTAACAGCGTGTAAGAAAATAAACTATAAAACACGTGATCAAGGCACAATAAACTCACACGCCGACCTGCCGGCTGATCATCTATTTAATTGGTGTGAATGCTGAAAGCATTCAAACCTATGTTCTTCTAAATATTTATTATTATTATTATTATTGGTGTGAATGCTGAAAGCATTCAAACCTATGTTCTTCTAAATATTTATTATTATTAT
>JAOUQZ010000027.1:5186487-5203995 GCA_028564935.1 Neosilurus hyrtlii
AACTATTCACACGTATGAGAAAGTTAGCCAGTTAGCAAGTAGCCAGTTGGCCCAATGTCCATGTATTTGGACTGTGGAAGAAAAACAGAACACCCAGAGGAAACCCACAGAAGTGCAGAGAGAACCAGCAAAGTCCCTTGTCAACCATGAAATTCAAACCCAGAACTTTCTAGCTGCGAGGCAATAGTGTTAACCCCAAAGGCTTTACTACTTTTTGCAGATGCTTCATCATCATAAGTAATAAAATAGGGATGTATATTAGGATAATATTTGTGAACCAAAACAAAATGATAACAGTGATATCCATATGCAACAGTGACGGTCAATCAATATTCAACTTTGACAATGATTATTGTTACTTTAGTGTCTCACCACGGTATACTCTGATTAAATTACTTAATGTGATGTCAAAGTCTACACCTTAATCTTCGTCTTTAATTTGAAGGTCTTCATCTTCATCATCTTCCGCTTGTTCCAGGGTCGGGTCGCGGGGGCAGCAGCCTAAGCAGTGACTCCCAGACGTCCCTTTCCTCAGCCACTTCCTCCAGCTCCTCCAGGAGGATGCCAAGGCGTTCCCAGACCAGCCGAGAGATGTAGTCCCTCCAGCGTGTAATGGGTCGGCCCCGGGGCCTCTTCCCGGCCGGACATGCCTGAAACACCACACCAGGGAGGCGTTCGGGAGGCATTCTAATTAGATGCCCGAGCCACCTCAACAAATTTGAAGGTCTTTACATCCAAATTGAGTAAAGAGCGTAGGAATCATGGCACTGTTGATATAAAGTGTTTCTTATTGATTGCAACAGTTATTTTTTAAGGTTCCTGGTCCCCCAAGGCCCATAGACTCACAAGACTGCCAGAATTTTATGAAACCTGGGGATGCCTTTATTCTCTCCACCTTTTAGCACTCTTACAAAAACCAGAACCAAAACAGTAAAAAGCAAAGCAAAATCAAAAACAAGTGAACAGAAATGAATTAATCCAAGAATCGCAGCTTTCACTCCAATTCCAATTCCAAGAGTGTGTATGTGAGTGTGCATTTGTGCGTGACTCAACCTGTGCAAGCAGTATGACATTTTTCTGTCCGTCTTCCCATTATGGGAGTCCCTGAAAGCACAAAGAAACACAAAATGTAGGTGGCAATAAGACACAGGTGAAAATCATTATACTACCTGCTGGTTGGAGCCGCTTCCTCTTCATTTACAGCTGACACTCAACCACACATCCACTGCTATATACCCACACCTGACTCTGGCAGGGGAGCTATTTGTCCTGCAGCTGACCCCCCTTTCAAGAAGAGGAGACAAGCTGCTACAACCATATGTGATCTATTATCCTGGCAAAAATCCCACCTGCACAGGTCTGCTGGTCTTCGTAACTGGACCTTACATTCCCTTTTTAATAAGGTCAGGGCTGATTCAGTCAGTTGGTGACACCTGCAGAATAAATTACCAACCTGCAATAATAACCAGTCAGCCCAAGGAACTGCCTCACCCTCTTTTGTTCTTGGGTCTCAGGTGGGTTGCAATCAATGCTGTCTTATCAATTTGGGTATATACTTGCCCATATCCCAAGTCAAAGCACAGAAACGGTACTGCCACCCATCCAGTTACACTTTTTCATAGGTTAGCTGTAAGTCTAATTAATCTGAAGGATCTCAGAACAGCTTTTGGATGTTGTGAACATTGCTGTAAGTCATTAGATTTGATTATCCAATCTTAAAAAAGCAGTGGCATACGTATTGTGTGGGTACGGGATTCTGTCCATGAGACATTGGAATGTTATTGGGGCTCCAAACAGCCCAAAGGGAGATAAATTGGTGGAGCTGAAACAGTGGAAAAGTCAACAATTTTCACAAAATTCTGAAGTCAGAGGAATCTAATCCATTCTACTAATCCATTGGTCTTGGCCATCAAGAGCACCAGGCTGGACAGCCTTGAGTGGAACATGTGTTTCATTCTGAAACACCTTTTTTTTAAACTAATTAAAAATTTGTACATTTGTCTGCGACTGTATATAGCTACATCTAAAAGATAAATCTGAAAGCATATCAGAAGTTTCATCTGTTCTTACAATTCACACTGTGCCATTCCTACCAGGAGTTAACCCACAAACTGCTCTAGTGCTACCGGTTCCATGACCACCATCTTCAGGAGTCCTTCATCTGCTGCATGTACGTCCAGAGGCAGCAACCTTGGTGCTACAGTGACCAGAAATAATGGTGTTCTTCAAATGTCTGACACACTGCAAGACCAGCTTCTTGACACTGGAATATTTAAAACAATGCACATCCATTGCTAAAAAAAAACAAGCTGGGTTTCCCGCAATAGCAAAGTGTTGAGTCGAAGGTCCCATTTTTTCTCCAGCCATTTCCACTCAGTGACCACTTGCTTGAAGAGCTCCAGGAAGGCCTCTGGATCTTCTGTGGAGAGTGTTAGATGTGGCATGGTGGCAGGGGCACAGCTGGAGATGTGGCGGGCTACAACAGCTCCTGGAGTGCCCACCAGATCCTGGACTGTTTTTGCTCATTGCACAGGTCAAGGAGTGCATGGTTTTGGGCTTGGTGAAGCATGGTGAGGGCCTTGATAATCATGCTGAGTGGGGAGGCCTCCATGGCAGCATCCTAGGTTCTGGTACCACATTAGAACCTGCTGTGTGTTTCTATTTAAGAAATTACCTATTGTGTTCCTTTCATCACACTTTCAAAGACTCAGTTGTGTGTGGATGTTTTGTACAAGCTTTATGAGATATATTACACACACGAAGACCTGTATAAGCTCACCTCCTCCACTTCAATAGCTGATGCCTTGACCATACTCATCTGCCACACTGTTCGTCTTTTGGGTTTTTGGTAGATATCCTCTAGCATATAAATACATTGTCTTTGAAAAAGAAAATAAAAACAGAGGGAATCAGCTTTATGTTGAAATAATGTAACTGAATGCTGGTCATTAAGCATGGGACAGCACATAAGTTAAGTCATGGTTTCTTATTTTGCCTTGCATCAGCATCCTTAAAAGTGTAATTAGTGTAGGAGGTTGACTGTAGAAGAAAGAAATGAAATTCCTTCATGTGGCATCCCTCAAGATCCGTCACATTCCACTGGTCTGATTTCATTGCTATGGTCACCCTTAGGTCCCATAGGCCTCTTGTGGTTTATGTGGAGAAGTGTTGAGACACAAACCTACTGGTTCTACTGATGAAATGTGTTGTTCCGCAGCCTCTGGTGAATAATCACACTCTGTAAATCAGTTACATCATGGTGGTCTGAGTTGGTGGTGAAGCCTCAGCAATTAATGAGAGACTGACCACATTATTCATCATGAGAAAATGAGAGTGGAAATGCTTTTAGGCTACATTCTAAACATTTAGAATATCATTGAGCAAAGTTTTAGAAGTTGCATACTTTCATTTTAGTGAAATATTATAGGATTAAATTGGACTTTAAATACAGGTATGTTAAAATTAAGAGGGCACACCAGTAAAAGTGGCCTTATTTATTTATTTTTTTAATAGTTATATGTATTTAATTACAAAGAGAAAGAGTAGAATTTTGCAGTGGTGTATATTTTTTGGCATATCTTACACAACCATAGTACTGACATGAGAGATTTGGCTTTTATGGGATTATATTACATCTGTTCCTGTAAGAATCATTAAGAAGCAATGCGTCTTGGATCCTCTGAAAATAAGTTTGGCTGCAGTTTCTGCTGTCTCATGTGGGTCTACTTTTATGAATCCACATGTTCCATTAAACCAGACTCCCACAGAAACTGGAAAGGACGGAAAAAATGTTAAACATAGGAACCAATAGCATGGTTTGATCCTTTTGGTGAATCACAAAAGCCTAGAGAGTGAAGTTTATTTCTGAAGTTGAGGCCAAAATCAACTACCAAAAGCCATTTTTAAATTTTTTTATTTCAAATATAATTACATAATTCCTTACTAACAGACATCTTACAAGACCATACAGAATTACACTGAAGTTGCTGTAGGAAACGTAGTAAAACTTCAGAAGCATATCAGTTTTATTATTATGATTTTTGATATTGATATACTGTATTAACCCGCAAGGGAAATTATTCTCTCTGCATTTAACCCATTCAAAGTGAGCACGTACACACACGTAAACAGTGCACACACACTTCGGTGCCCGGAGAGCAGTTGGGGGTTAGGTGCCTTGCTCAAGGGCACTTCAGCTATCAAGGTGGGGGAAGTGACGGTGCAGCTCATTAATCCCACCGCTACACATTTTTCCTGCTGGTTCGGGAATTGAAACAGTGACTTTTCATTCATTCATTCATTCATCTTCTTCCGCTTGTTCCGGGGTCGGGTCATGGGGGCAGCAGCCTAAGCAGTGAGGTCCACATCTCCCTTTACCCAGCCACTTCCTTCAGTTCTTCCGGGGGACGCTGAAGCGTTCCCAGACCAGCTGAGAGACATAGTCCCTCAAGCGTGTTGTGGGTTTACCCCGGGGTCTCGGTTGGACATGCCTGAAACACCACACCAGGGATGTGTTCAGGAGGCATTCTAATCAGATACTTGATCCATCTCAACTGGCTCCTATTAATGCGCAGGAGCAGAGGTTCTACTTCGAGCTCCTCCCGGATGACAGAATTTCTCACCCTATCTCTAAGGGAGAAACCTGCCACCCTGTGAAGGAAACTCATTTCAGCCCCTTGTTTTTGCAATCTTGTTCTTTCAGTCACTATCCAAAGCTTGTGACCATAGGTGAGAGTAGGAACGTACATCAACTTGTAAATTGAGAGCTTTGCCATCTGGCCCAGCTCCCTCTTCACCATGATGGACCGATACAGGTTCGGCTTTACAGCAGACGCTGCACCAATCCGCCTGTCAATCTCCCGCTCCATCCTTCCCTCACTCGTGAACTCCGAGATACTTGAACTCCTCCACTTGGGCAGGACCTCATTCCAGACCCGGAGGGTGCATTCCACCCTTTTCTGGCTGAGAACCATGGCCTTGGACTTGGAGGTGCTGATTCTCATCCCGGCCACTTCGCACTCAGCTGCGAATCACTCCAGCAACTTTGGCCCCAAATCCACTTCTCTAACCATTAGGCTGCCCCAAATTTTGATTCCATTCTGATTTCTCAGATATTAAACCCTTTTTCGCTTAAAAAGTAAGGCTTCATAACTGTCCAGTCTTCCAAATAGCTGTGGGTAAAAACTTCCTACCAATCCCAGTGTTCATAATGACTGAATAAATGAAATGATTTCCTGAACCCTGTGTTTGGTTTTATAAATAGTATACAATGATTGTACAAAAACTGTTTTACTGGTTTTGAGGTCAGCAAACCATAAAGGACATAACATGGACCATTCAGTACACATTTAATCACTGATCTAAAAATGACTGGATATCAAACTGAGCTGCTGATGCTGAAGTCACCAGAAATGCTTGTGCTGCCAAATTGCTGGACCCAAAACCTGACTCCAATAGAAGAATGTCCAGTTTACTTTTAAACTTCTTCGGTTTTTATTGTTTTATAGTCTACTATTACTTTTTAATAATGCCTTTGTGTGCAGCGTTAAACTGTACAAACAAAAAAAACAATATGTGGGAAATCATTTCATGTTTAAGTAGCATTTTAAGTATACACATGTGTACTACATGTGCACAGAAAGAAACATTCCAAATACCCATGTAATGCCATGTATTAGAACAAATACAGTAAATAGGCCCTTTCTCACTTTATTACATTAGTAAATTATCTGTAGACCCATTATATAGAGAAATTATATATATATGTGTGTGTGTGTGTGTGTGTGTGTGTGTGTGTGTTAGTAAATTTATATTCCATATTTCCAAATTTCTTTGTAGGCCTACTATATAAAGATGAATTCATTTATATTTGTGAATATTCTATATTTTAAAAACTAAATCAAATCACTAAATCATTAACTTAAATTGGTTTTATTATTTTTTATTAATACAGGCTTTAACTATATTAGATTTTTCTTTGGTAATATATTCTTAAACTACGTTAGACGTGTTGTGGTTAAGAATGGTTTTGCAAGATATTCTCAGTATATAAGACTTTTAATACAGTGCAATATATGTCACATTTTGTCCCTCACTATATATATATATATAGGATTAAGTCACTATATAATAGTAGCATATTACTTCTTACAGCTTAAAATGTCTCATAAGAAGCAAGACAGTATAATATTACATAATTAAATTATCAAGTATTTAATAAAAGATCCATCTTGACCACTTTTCTTAGTATATAGACATGGTTGTAAGCTATATTGTATACACCCAGCTTAATGTTTTGGGACTAGTAATATGGCGGCCAGCTAGCTTCACTTCTGAGCGGGCTGATAGGTCGAGTGCTTAATCCAGTTATTTTTAGATCAGTGCATTTAACTTATTGACATTGCCCAACTATTCCATTTGGGACTCATATAATTGTGTCCAATAATATTATATAGGCTATGTTTTGAAGACATAGTGTTTTTTATTCCTGAACTTTCTACAGAGTTATTTATTTTTTATGATTTAAAAGTTATAGAGGTTTAGACTAAACCCATTCAATTTAAGGGCACAGAAAGAGGCTAATAACTCACTCACTTACTGTATTGCCAAGCTGCTTAATCCTTTAAGGGTTGCAGGGAGGCTGGAGCCTATCTCAGCCAATACTGGGTGAAGGTGGGGTACACCCAGAGCAGCTCGCATACCATTACAGGGTCAACACACACACACACACACACAACCGTTCACACTTACACTCACACCTAGGGGCAATGTGCATGTTTTTGGACTGCGGGAGGAACTGCGTAGCTGGAATAAACCATCACAAGCATGGGAACTTCACACAGAAATCCCCTAAGCCTGAGATTTGAACCCAGGACTTTTTTGCTGTAAGGTGGATGTGCTAACCACTATGCCACTATGCTGCCCCTATAACAATCCAATAATTAATACAATACCTTCAATAATGCTGGGTTGTCCTTTCCACAGCAGTAGCTAAAAAACCCAGTGCTTTATGCCCTCCTGTCTATGTTTATAGATCCCCAGTGGCAAATTCCACTCTGAGAACAACTGTCTAAGTTTATAGGCATAGTTTAGAGTGGTTCTGCCTTCTCTAGGGTTCAATTAGAGGAACAAACAGCAGATATTTCAAAACCCAAAGATTTTGACCCCAGAACAGTCAAAAAAGTTGGAAAGAAATTATCTAACATACTGATATATCATAAAAATTCAACATAAACAAATCAGATAAGGCAGATGTATACAGTGAGAGTTCAGCAGGATGTTATATTGGTACTGACTCAGCAGTGTCTGGTTGAATAGAGAGAGAGAGAGAGAGAGAGAGAGAGAGAGAGAGAGAGAGGGGTTTGATAGGATTGGTTAGTTTGGTAGGAAGTGAATTAATTGCTAGTGTAGTTTTAAGCCCCACAGACATTGCAACACTTGTAGCATCTTATGGATAAATAATTTCACCCTGATTTATTAGCTTTATTAAAAATTATGAATGAATATCTTTTATGTAGGTGGCATGGTGGCGCAGTGGTTAGCATGTCCGCCTCACAGCAAGATGGACTGAGTTCGATTTCCAGGCTCGGGCGTTTCTGTGTGGAGTTTGCATGTCGGCCCCTTGCTTGCGGTTTTCACCCACAGTTCAGAAACATGCACAGATTGCCCCTAGGTGTGAGAGTGAGTGTGAATAGTTGTATATGTTGGCCTCTGTACCTCGGCAGAGATGGGCACCAGCATTCCCGAGATCCGAATTAGGATTAAATTGCTTAGATAATGAATGAATAAATATCTTTCATGTACCCTGCGATGGACTGGCGAGCTGTTCAGTCGACTTCGTCCCGAGTTGGCTGAGATAGGCCCCAGCCTCCCCATGACCCTAGTAGGATTAAGTGGTTCGGCAAATGAAATCTATCATGCATCATTTCGTCTTTTCAGTAACTACTTGGTCAGGGTTGCTAAGTCTATCCCAGAAACACTGGGCACAAGGTTGAAGTATCAGGAAACTTCAAAACCTGGAGGAAACAGGAGACTCATATGGACAATGAGAGAACATGCAACTTCCTTCACAGGGAGTAAACTGGGCTCAGGAACTCATCAAACCTCAAACCCTTGACCTGTGAGGCACCGACACTACCTGCTGTGCCACAGTGTCACTCATTAATAAAACATCTGGTTTCATCCACTATATGACCAGACCTCACTAACACTGGTGCCTTGATTTAACTTCAAAGCAAGCAGCTCTGTTTCCTCTATCTCTTTGCCTGGGTCTTGAGGTAGACAGCACAGACTTTATGACATTACAATAAAGCTACCTTTCTTCTTCAGTGAAGGGACGTTTTTTCGAAACTACAAGTCCAGGCTATAGCTAAGTGTAAAATCTGCATGTGTTTAAAGTAATTCCACAAAGGGAAAAAGCTAATTTTTGACTTTTACTCCCGTCTGCTGTCACCTACAATATGACGTGCCAAACACTACAACAAATCACATGTGACTTGCTTAAGGAAAGGAATAATTTGGGAGGGGAAATAAAATAGCATGCTTACATGGTGGAAAGTCAAACAGGACTGTGGTGTATTTGAAGTCATCATCGAGGATGTGTGGTTTGGACACTTGCGGGAAAATGATTTAGAATCTTGCTGCTCTGCTTTATATCCAGATGAATTCTAGACACCACACTTGTAAGCTGAATCTAACTTCTTCATGTAATATAAAGTGTTTAAGGGGTGTTAGAGGTATGTCAGGACTGAGTCCTAAATGGTCATGACCTTAAGTGCAAACAGGAAAACCAAGAGGTACTTCAACCTGAACGTGTATATTGGCCCTGTGATAATTTGGTTATCTGTTTATGGGGTGGCCAAAGGCAGATTACCCCATAAACAGCTAACCAATGTATCACAAGGCCAATACACATTCACACTCACACCAAGGGGCAATTTGAAACAGCCAATTAACCTAACTTACATGCCTTTGGACTGTGGGAGGAAACCAGATTACACAGAAGAAACCCATGCAAGCACAGCGAGGACAAACGTCATACAGATACATGCCTGCTTAGCCCAGACCTTCTTGCTGTGAGGCCGATGTGCTCACCACTACTGCCACCCACTGTGGGATGTATTTACATTGTAACTGTGACAGTGGTTTAAATTCGGCTACTAGGTTTTTTTGTTTGTTTCGATTATATATTTCCGAATTATACCTAACTACAGAAAATTTGTTAGAAATTATCATGGAGGGAAAAAAATCCTTCTGTGTGAGAAGGATTCAACAAAAACAATACCACCCATATCTCCAGTTGAAACCAATTTGGACCTGGAGTAATAAGGATTAATAAGGTTGGAGTAGCTCTTGGTTTTCCTGTTTGCACTTAAGGTCATGACCATTTAGGACTCAGTCCTGATAGATACCTCTAATACCCCGAAACCTCCTTGCAACCCTAGTAGTGCTTAGCAAATGAATGAATGAATGAGTGTAATAAATACATGAATGCATCCCACAGTGCCACAAGGTTATGTCTATGAACTTTCATGAACTCCTTAGGGGGTAATCACACTAGAGGTGGAGTAGAAAAGCTGACTAATGCAAATTGATTTAAAAAAATTTTTTTTTTTTTTGCTAATTTTTAAATTTGCGTCAAGATGTGAACACTGAACAGACTTTTGAAGGGCTAACACAGACACAAACAACAATTCACCCCTACATTCTCATCTATGGGCAATTTAAATTTGCCAGTTGACCTGATACACATGACCTTTGGAATGTGGAAGGAAACTGTAGTACCTTTAGGTAACCCTTACAACAGGGGGACAACCTGGAAACTCCATGCAGAAAGAACTTTCGTCAAAATTTTAACCCAGAACCTTCTCAGTGTGGCAACAGTGCTAAATACTGAGCCACCATGTGCATACATACCAACTTAAGCTCATTTAATATTTTTTTATATTTTTCTGAATTGGTTGAATTTAGGAATATTTAAATTGAAAAGCTAATTGTCTTTTGAACCTTACTTTGTCTTTTAAACTCTAACTGCTGGTTCTTTAAATGTTCTGTAGATATTTAAGGGCTCTCAGCTTTGACTGAAAACCCCAGGTAGAACCCCTTTAAAAAGATAAGATGGTAAACATTTTTAAAGAGTATCAGATAACACACACTGTTGTGAAAGCCTTTCAAATGATCCATGGTGGTTTTTTTGTGTATTTTTTTTTTTTTGGTTTTTTTACGAATAATTTACGACCAAAGTAAAAGATTGCTTTTGCACAAGAGGGGGTTTGGACATACTATGGCCCCATGCACTCATGAACACTCACATGAACTTCACTTGTAAATTTTATAGAAGTACTTTAAAGACAAGTCACTTGTGTGTTTCACACATTTCTGTCATGTAGTGGACTTTTCATGTTTAGTGTATGTTTGGAATTTTAGATTTCTTCACTTGGGTTCAATCTCATGCTCTAATGAAGACGATGATGCTAAAAAGTCACATTTTTTAAACAATGTAAGTTGAACATAGGAACAGGATGGTGACATTTATCTAAGTCCACCCTAATATGATTTCATCCAGATAGATGTCTTTATTGATAGATGTCTAAACCTGGGTTTGCTTTGCACCACTTTTCCTTTTTCTACCTGATTTCCACTTTCATTTGTATTACCAGACTTGTTAAAGTATCTGCTTAACGAGTCCATGCTTATGATTTCGGCATTTGCTCCATGAACATTAATTTACCTGCAAGTCTTTCTGCCTGAGTTAGATTGTTTATTTTTTATTCTGTGCGAGTCTGAGTGGTGGTCTATGAGCCTTTATTTTTTAGGTTTCAGTTGAATAATAATAATAATAATAATAATTTTTATTATTATATATATTTTTATTTCTACCCGTCATCATGCAAGTCAGCAATATGTAACACCCAATCAGCATCCACCCAGTGAGGGGGCAGTCTTACTGATTTTTCCTTTTTTGGTATGAATGGACACTGTACAGGATATGGGATTACCACCTAAACCATATTCCATGACTGAGGTGCTCTGCTTGGGAGCTTCACTGTGAACAGTGTTGACAGAGAAGCTGTCTAACTTAAGACCCTTTTTTTCATCAAGGAAACAACAGGTTTTCATATTTTGGTAATTAAGAACTACCTACCTCCAGTTATCAGTGCTAAAAGTGGCCTAGTCTGAAAAGACCAATCACCATATGAGTTTATGATCTATTTCATTTGTCAAGATAAAGATGTCTAGTATCCGACCGGAGAGTTTGTTTGCCTTGAAGTATCCATGCTTTTCAAGATTTTTTGTTTGTTGGTTATGCTTATGACTAATATATAATAATGTTTATGAACACATAAAATCAAATCCCTTCAACTTGCAGCTGTGTGGTTTTACCCTTGTTGTCCTCAGTTGTTTTTATTCACTCAGTAGGAAAATTTTGTCCAAATAAACAATCTTTCTGCCTAAAAGTGATCAAGTCTTTTCCTAGTTTTTGTTTTTGCCAGAAGTATCAAAGTCCTAGCCAAAGGTGTCTAAGAGTGGAAGAGTGTATCTAAGTATCCAAGAGTGCTAAAATTATCGAAGTCTAAAAACAAAAATAGTTTACTATTAGTGCCAAATGCAGAAACTCACCTACTGACATTTTAAACCTCAAGGATTAGTAGATGATTCATCAAAACAGCAAAACTTTTAACGGACGGCCTAAGGGTTAGCACTTCCACCTCATAGCTGAAAGGGCCTGGGTTTGAGCCCCATACCCTGTAAGATTTGCATCTTCTCGCCATGCTTGCATGGGTTTGTTCCAGGTGCTGTAGTTTGCTCCCACAGGCCAAAGATATGCACATTACGATACATTGCATTATATTCCACAGACACCCTTATCTAGAGCTGCTCTCATTTATCTAACTAAGAAGTTAAAGGTTAAGGGCAGTGCTCAAGAGCCCAAAAGTAGCAGCTTGATAATACAGGGGCTTGAACCCCCAACCTTCTGACCAGATCCAAAATCCAGAGCCTTAACCACCAAGCCGCCACATTAGACTAATTGGATACTCTTGATTGCCCCTAGGTGTGTATGTGAGTGTGAATGGTTGTGTGTGTTGCCATACGATGGACAGGCGTGTCGTTCATGGTGTACCAAACCTTCTCTTGGAGTTCTGAGGGATGGGCTCCAGTCTCCCTGTGAACCTAGTAAAGGAAAAGCTGTTTGAAAAATGAAATGGAATCTTTCATCAAATGGATTGTTTAAATTTTTTTTAGCACCAGGGTCTTCAAATGCACTTTTCCATTGTTTTAAAAACATATTTCCCCCCAAAATCTTATGATCACGTTGAATTTTATGTAAGAGTCTGCCTACATTACAGACGATGGGATGAAGGGGAGGGAGAAAGGGAAGATACGTTTAGAAACCTTCTAGGGTTTGTTTCTCTAGGAGGTTCACCATAGGAAGGTTTTAAGAACGTTCCAGACTCTATGTAGAAAACCTTGTTTATACTCTGAAACAAATGCAACTTATGTAAACAAGCCCTTTTCGCCAGAAGTAAATCACAGGAACTGCCAAGTTAATAATGTAGAAATGCATCCTGTGGTTTGGTTGCGACGTTTGTGTACTCCAAACCACATCAAATATAATTTTGACATGTTCAGCTTCGTTAGCATGAACACCATTAAAAAGAGCATTCTGCTTGTTTTTACCACAAAACCTAAATCATTCCTCAGATATTCTTCCAGAACAGTGAAAAGGTCACCCAGGCCACTGAGTCCTTTATGGCTGTGCCCGTTCCTGCTTTTCAGAGCTCTATCTATAAAGCTTATTTTCTTACAATAAGTAAATGTCTGGATAAAAGCCTCCCAGCAATTTGAACATTGCTCAGTCCTTGAGTGTTCAAGTAGTTTTTCAAGCACATAAAAACAACTCCGCATCTGATTCTGCTTGGAAGACGTCCTACCCCTTCCCTCCACTGTGTCTATAATAAACCTATTATTCTGTGGTTTTTCTGTGGTTTCATAGTCTCAAGAACATTAGTCTCTTTTTGAAAACTTTTCCTCCCTCAGATGTGGACGAGTGTATGTCTCTCGACTGCCTTGACACGCAGGCTTTATTTTCCTTTCTCCAGGCAACGGTTCCTCCGAGTTATGAGGGCCTCTTGTAACCAGGCGTGTTTTTCTTGTCAGCGGCTACTGTTTTCGTTCGAGGGTCGACGTTCTCGCTGATCCAGCATTTGGACACACATGGTGCTAAATGAAACTTCTGCCTTCCACATTTGCAGTTTTCACACATAGAACTAAGGACACCATCAGCCTGGGAAGGGGTTAAGTATGCCTTTCATTAGGAAATGTCTTAAATGCTTGGGTATGACAGGCTTGCTTCACACTCACACCACTAAGAGCAGACTGTCACACAGATGTTTGTGCTTTGTTGCAAATCACAAGTGGTCAACTGAGATATTCTGCACCATTTGGTATGCTTTATGAGTGAAATCTAATGCTAGCATATGCTGCCTCAATGGCTGTCCTTCATCAGGAAAAATCTTATGGCTATAGCTGAACGTATGTCTCGGCTTTTGAGGCACTTGACAAGATAATGAAAAACATGACAAAGTAGCAAAGTGGGTCAGCTCAGGAATAACAACCAGACTTTTTATTTTGAATTTTTTTTTAGAAAGAATAGGTCCTGCCATGTTTCTGAAGATATGTCAGAAAATAATAAAGAGAGGTACAGAAAGGTCATTGTCTAAGAAGATGGAGAAACCTGACCCACAGGATGAGTGGAGAGCATGGCATATTCAGTATCTGGGTTTATCAACATCATTCCAGTGGTCTTTTAAGATTATTACATGCCACTGTGAATTATAACCGAATTATGTAATAGATTCTGCGATAACATATTCTGATAGATTATATTTTGCTCACATCATCAATCAGCATGATGGCCTTGGATAAACAGAATTATAATTCAAAGTGATATTGAGCTAATCAGAATATCTTCATTTTGTTGCTGTCCAATAAATTATATGTATTGTGGTGTATAGTATTATGTATCAGTAATCATTCATACATAATACTGATGGCTTTTAGATGAATGTCATGGTAGCACTCATATATCTGGGCGCCTCAGGCTGAGACAATAATTTCCCTGGCGGGATTAATACAGTGTACCAAAAGCATTTGTTATATATATATATATATACAGGCTTGTCGGGATAAAATTGTAGTACTGTTATTTTTTCCCACATACAATATATTTAGCTCTACTTCGACGAATCGAGCACTGTTTTACGGAAAATCGACTCAAGATCTTATATATATATATATATATATATCTGTGTGTGTGTGTGTGTGTGTGTGTGTGTGTGTGAGACAGCATAAACAGCTAGGGGCAGTTTGGAACAGCTGTTTAGCCTGATGTGCATGTCTTTGGGCTGTCGGAGGAAACCGGACTAACCGTAGGAAACCCACAAAAGCACAGGCAGAATACAAACTCTACACAGAAATGCTCTTACCTAGAATGGAACATAAACCTAGGATCTTATTACTGTAAGGTGGACCCTTGAGTGTCCTTCATTATTATAAAGATAAAATAACAGGGAGTTAAAATTATAGGGCAGGTATATAGTTACAGGTCAGGAATGTGTCGTTTGGTTTCACTGATGGGCTCACTGGGACTTCACACTGATTTCTTCTTCTTCTTTTTTTCTGTTTTCAAGTTAGTAGTTTAATATGATACACTTCTGATATAACCCCAAAAATGTGTAATACTTAAATACAGGTTGAAGTAGTATTGATTCTAAACATGGTGACCAAGATACATAAGAAGCATAATTTTGTAGGTTTTTTATTTTTTTGGTGCATCCTATCAGATCCCACCTCAAACTGAGCCCTGCAGTCATAGTAGTACAGTTTTCCACCACATTTTGGGGACATAATTACAAGCATCAGCAGAGAGTTTTATAGCATCAGCAGAGAAATTTTTAAGCATCAGCAGAGAGATTTATAGCTTTAAAAAAAACATCGGCGTCTAGGGTTCTTCTGTACTTTTGCATTGGAGATCATTCAATGCAGCGATAATGATAGTCATGCTATTAGCAGGATGCACGTCTGCACAGGAGTGGGTGTGGAGGTATTTGGACGGTAACACTATAATATTATAACAGATGAACCCAGTGAATGAAAAAAAAGGCTACAGCTCTATAATCCTGCAGAGAGAAAGAGAAAGAGAAAGGCAGAGAACTGGATGTTTCTGACATGTGGTGAACTCAACATGCCCTTCTGGAGCATACTATAATAAACTGGGGAATTCTCAGGCCCAAAGCTCTGAGCACTGCACACACACTGTTTCTTTTAGTGTTTGACCATGCTATGACTTATCCAATGGTAGTATTTACCTTTTTCCTATGACATTTTAGGTTGAAGAGTGGAAAGCATAGCATTAAAGCGTGTCACTGACTGTTTCAAAGACATAAATCGAGAAGTATTGACTGTTCCGTCACTGATGTGTGCAGTGCTGAGGAATTCACAAGCCCCAGGATGCACAGAGCAAGGAGAATACTGAGGAATGCGACATACCTAAAGGTGTCGTTAAAACCTAATAGCATGGTGTGTTGCTTTGTACAAACACACATTAAAGGACGTGGGGCAGAGACATGACAGCTGGTCATGATGGACTAAAACAATTCTAGTATAGTAGCTACTGTAACTATTATAAAACCATTAGGGAGCCTTATCGTACAAATTTTCATTATACATTATAGATATCTCTCTTTCTCTCTCTCTCACACACACACACACACACACACACACACACACACACAGAGAGAGAGAGAGAGAGAGAGAGAGAGAGATTTTTATATTACCTTTAAATCAACTTTACAACCATGTCTCAAAACAGAACTGTTGCATATGCCATCTTTCATCCAAACCACACACATTTTTACTGTTGTGTAATTTGTTCCTTTATATAATTTGTATTTTGGTTGCTTAACATAGCCTTTTCCTCTAAAGGCGTTTTGAAATAAATATTAATTATATAATTCATGTTATTTATGTTTACTGCATCCAATACAGTGTTTTATGTGTGTGTCTTCTCACTCAATACTAATAATGTGCTATGGATGCGTCAGTAAATTGAGCTTAAATAAATGACTCACATTGTACCCTACAGCTGTAGTCACACAAAGCTGGTTGATACGTGAGAACCATAGACTGGGGCTACCGTGGCCATTCCGGCAGAGTTTGAGGGCTATCTGTTGCTCCAATACATAATATCAGATATGGGTGGAGGAAATATGCAAATGATGAAATGATTGCTGGTTGAAAAACTACAGCATGGGTACATTGATTGACAGCGATCTTCAACATAACCAAACTTTCTGGGAACGAAAACCACATCTCCCCTGTTTCTCAAAGTAGCTCCATGGCTCTCATGTATTCAGACAGTAGTGCCTGAATCACTTATGGAATAACACCAGTTGATCTGCTGATCTCCAGTAAGCAAAATATTGTCTATCATGAAGTAATTCCATCTATGTAAGCTTAAGGTATTATTTTAGGTGGCGTTTCTCTTTATTTAGTCACTAGTTTGTCACTAACAGACTGTGCAAATCTATACACTAGGCTAGAAAGAAATCAGCCCCAGCATTTACTTTATACCCTGCCCAGCAAAAGAAAAAAAAAGGCGCACTCTCTAATATTTTCATGGATTGCCTTTACCCTTGACCTTAGCGTGTAATCTTCCTGGCATTGTTGCTCCAGTTGGTCAGGTCGAGGCTCAGCAACATTAATGCGGCAATTAAATAAAGTCAGCTGATGAGCTGTATGTAGTGAATGAGCTGGTTATCACTTCACTAGACTTTATCTTCCCTGATGGCACGGATATAAAAGGGGGACTCAAATAATGAAAGAGTGATTCAGGGAGCATGAGGAATCATTTTACATACTTGTATGTAAAATAATGTGGCAACATTTCTACTGTATTTATTATGATTATTATGATTATGATGATGATGATTATTATTATTATTATTATTATTACTTTTTCTTAAAAGAAATAGCCAACTTTGCTGTTCTAGTTCGTTTATAGGCCTCTTAGTCTAGCAAAAAACTTTAGAATTATGTTTGTTTGTGTGAATTTTTTATTAAAACTTTGTAAAAACCTAAATTTAGTCACTGTGATCTACTTGGAAGTGTCTAGATTATTAGTGCTATTAAAAGGAATCATCAAAGGAAATCTATATTCATTAGTACAAATTAATTAACTTGTTTATATATTTATGGTAATAAAATTAATGATGGAACATAAGGAATAAGATACATAACCATGAACTCATTAAAATGATAATGAGCCCTTTTGTAAACACAGAAAGATGCCAGTTAACTGTAGTCTTGGGTTTCCATTGTAAATGTAAGAACTGTACTGATTTGAAGTCCATTCCAAACCTAACCTGGTGGGTTCAGTCATGCTGCTGATCTCATAATTGGCACCATGTGTACTGACCCATGCCATACGCATTATGTGTGTGTATATAT
>JAOUQZ010000027.1:5204095-5221935 GCA_028564935.1 Neosilurus hyrtlii
TGATGTGATGGATGTCCCCCTCTGACTCACTGTTTCAGCCTCCACATTTCTTCCAGTAGCCGGAGAACTCTACAGGGAACAAATGTATCCGCTCCACTGAGAGTGAAGAAAGGAATGACTTCACTTCAGTCTGAAGACCTCACTGCTAATGGTGTAGTTCCCAGAGACATATAAATGGAAACCACATTGCAACTGAATGACTAACCGTACACTCCTGGAGAATGACTTTGCCTATTTTGGATAGTCAGAAAACGAGGTGTTTATGTCATGTGATTCATTCTGAATACCTGCATGATGAAACTGATAAAGCTTTCTAAATACACATAAATTATCTTAAGTCCTTGATGTCATCTTTCTAATGCTCTTATGGATGCGATTTTTGCAAATTCGCAATGGTTCTAAAGAGGCCACTTATTCTGAAGATCTTATTTAAGTCCATTAGGGATCCATGCATGAAGCTGAGCAGTTTCAGGTTAAGGGCTTTGACCATTAGTGGCTCTCTGGCAGTCCTGGAATATGGACTTATGAGCTTCCAGTCACTTGTAAAGAAAATAAAGCTTCATGATGCAGATGCTCTGCTCGTATCTCACCAAACATTTCAGAAATGCTAATTTAAACAAAATAAATAATTTAGCTTATTTCTTGTGTGCGTGTGTGTGTGTGTGTGTGTGTGTGTTGGCCCTGTTATGGATTGGTCAGCTGTTCCTGAAACCCTTGTAGGATTAAACGGGTCGGAGAATGAATGAATGATATCAGTGTTAGATGTCGGATATCCTGGACCCGAGAAATTGATGCACCTGCACATAAAGTTGAGGTCAAAAGTTTGCATACATTAATTTACATTCGTAAATAACACAGTCAAATTATTCACACACTCACTAATGCTGCCTTAATGTGCTAGTTGCAAGATCCTACTTCCCATGTGAACTTACAACTGGTTCACGTTCAAGTGCTTTGTCAAGGCCAAATTAAAAAGGTGGACTTAAGATCAATGTCCCTGTTTCAATGATTTCTTTTGATATTAATCCCACAAAGGAAAATAGGCTCTGGTGAATTTAATCCATCCAAAGTAAGCACACATACATATTAATAGTGGGCACACACTTGGAGTAGTGGACAGCCACATTGCAGCAGCTGGAGAGCAGTTGGGTGATAGGTGCCTTGCTCAAGGGCACTTCATCTGATTAAGGGTGAAGGTGTTGCTCACTCCACCCACTTCCACATATTTTTCCTACCATTTCGGGAATTAACCAGTGATCTTTCTGTCTCAAAACCAACCATTAAGCCACGGCTGCCCCCCAACTAATTTCCTGTTAGAGATCATGATTGGCTACAGCTGGTAGCTTCTGTGTACCTTCACACAAAAGGGGTTTTCTGACAGCACTTTAAACTGAACAACAGTACAATGGAAAAACTCCATGCAGATCTGATAATGGAAGTAGCCAGGAAGCACCAATCTGGCTTCACTTTTTTTCCACTGAAACCCTAAGGCTTGGTTCTTTTCCTTTCTATCCTTTCGCATTATTGTCACTGCTCTCGCCACGTTTGTCCATGCATGTTTATCCTTTTTTGCTGCTGCTTGTATTGGTTATTGATGGTTTCGTCGATACTTTTATCATAGCTCCTTTCCCTCAGAAACCCCCTTCTCAAAGACTGCTGTTGCTACTTCCAGTTTTGCAGATATTTGCATGAACATTTTCTCTGCCATGGAAGCTTTCATTTCCTTGTGACCTAATATTATTTTACATAATTCAGGATAACCACCATAGATTCTCCCAGACCTATAACTAAAAGACACTGCCTGATAGGTATGTACACTATTATTGTTCTAGCTTTATACTCCTTATCATCTAAGGTTTTAAATTGATGTTTATTATGCATGCAGTCTGGGGGTTGGTGATTAGCAACGTGATTGGGGAGTTTTACCTCCAACCAGCTATGCCTCTTGTTGCTTTGTCTCCTGTTGGCTTTGACTACAGTTGCAAATTGTTTCATTGGTTTCGTAATTCAGTTTGTAATCCCTGCTTATTTTGTCTATTTACTATGTTTGTAATTATGTTGTGTTATACCGCTGGCAAAAGACCACCTTTTTCTACAGCTGCTATAACCAGTGTTTAGTGTCAGCATTCAGTCTCTGCAAGTGATATGTTTTGGATAATTGTAGAGTCTGTGGCCCCACTAATCGTCGAAATTCTATTCTGTTGTCTTTTCCAGGAGTGGAGAGCCTAAAGTGGAGGGGTAGTGATGATGGTATCATCTTTCCCCTATGCGGCTTTCATTTCTACATGATTGGTTTTGATCTTTCGCTGCTGTGTGTGGACGTATGTGCAAATGTGATTTAGAATGGTTTTCTTTTTTTTGGGATAGTGCCTCACTTTAATTTAGTTGTCTGTCCACCAGTAAGCCTCAGCCTTGAATACTATCCTCTTTTCCTACTGTGTGAGTGAATTGGGTGAGTTAGTATTATTGTTTTTTTTTTTTTTTTTTTTGCATTTGGTATCATTGTTAATTATCCAACTATTATTGTATGGAACATGTCTATTGTTGGAATAAACAATTTAAATGCCTTCATGGTTATTGGGTCGAGAATATTGGATCAAGGTAAACATTTCCCGGGATGAAATTCCTGGGGTGGCATAGTATGGCTGTTTACACTGGTCAGTATACTGTAAGGATGGCTTTCCCTAACCATTGGTTATCGTATGTCACAATCAGGCGTCATAGCCCATTCACTTGTTGCCACAGAAAGGAGGTGAAGCCATTTTGTCAAGGTTTGGAAGAAGGCCCAAATTTTCACCCCTGGCTGAGATGATGATGATCGGATGGTCAGGAACAACCCGAAAGCTTCTGGAACAACAGTGTCATTAGTTGCCATCCAAGAAAGACGCCCCTGCTCCAAAATTGACATAATAAAAGTTTGACTATAGCTTCTTTTATACAGGCATTTGCACTGGAGCTCGTTGCTGCCAGAACAAGCTACCCTGGCGCAACTGCCCATGTAACAAGGATTTGTTCCAGAACAACTTGAACAACAGATTTGTTCCAGAACAACAGTAGGTGCACTTTTCAAGGTGGTGCAATATCTTGTAGAAACATCTTTTTCTGCACACAACTTGCCATCTGAACAGAATCAATGTCATGTAGGATGGTTACATGCACGCAGTAGTGTCCATCTGGGTTATAAGGTCATTTTGCGGCAGCCGTGCGTACCAGTGTTGTACCAGTTGGACAAATAGAGGAACTACTGCCATTAACACAAGGAAAAATTAGATTTTCTCTCTGTTGGTGTTCTTAAAACATAACATTATAAAACAAAGCTGGAAAGCTGGATGCAACTTGCCACAGATGTGCGTTGTTCCCGGGGCAACTTGTTTCCGTTGCAGTGTAAATGCAGTTTAAAAATTTCAGCTACCACATGGACAAAAAAAGCCTTCTGCAGGAAACTTTGGCTATCATTACCAGGGAATGTAAGTATTCAACTCGAAGTACACTGTACCAACTTTAAAGCATGGTGGTGGTAGCAACACCAGGTATGCTGTTGGCCTGTTTTGCAACCAGTGAAACCGGTGCATTGGCGAAAACACCATCCTCAGTTCTAATACGGCTGCTACTTCCAAGATGGTGTCTTTTGTAGAAGTAGGCGAAGTGGACGTGTCATATAGTAGGTGTGTTGTGTTAGTACTTTGTGTCCATAAGTAGACTTTCCTAAAATTAGGGTGATCTTTGAAACTCCTTAATGATGACTTGACTTCACATTTCCCAAGTGCGCAACTTTCACACTGCTGACCCCATTTACTCTTCAGATTCTAGAATTTACATTCTATAATGGATAACACAGTTGCACTGAAACTTACTGGTCACCTATCTCATAATTTAAATATGACAAGATATAGAATCACCCTGCGATGGCCTGGTGAGCTCTCCAGGGTGTATCTTGCCCTCACCCAGAGTCGGTTGAGATCGGTGCCAGCCTCACCCGAGTCCCTAATTAAAGGTAAGCGGTTCAGAAAATAAATGAACGATATGGTATCATGAAAAATATTGCCACTTGTAACTATATCTTGAGACTTTTTCCAACTACAGAAAGAGTTTATTAACCACATGATTTTATTCAGCTGCCAGTCTGCTACTACTACCCACACATCTCCGTTCAGCCCACTGATGTGTCAGTACATGCTCCAGTAATGTAGTTGGGTCCGCAGTAATGTATGGTGAAACTATGGAAGAAGGGGTTTCTTATTTCCATCTACTCATTATTCTTTGGGATGTCAATGTTGTATGTAGAACATGCTACATTGACTTCTATCACTTCTATTAGTAGCTCAGGGTTTGTTGTTTTTTTGTTTTCTTTTTTAAGAAATGGATAAATTAAGCTAAAATTAAGCTTTTGGCATATTCTGTGTTCTATTAAAACTTTTAAAAGTTGAGTCGGTGCCAGGAAACCAAAAATTGTAACTGAATTCTAGCAAGGAGATTGGTCAAAATTCTGGCAGTTGCTTATCGATGGCTACTAAAGGCACTTGTTCAAGGTGAAACTTGCTAAGGGACATTTTTTTTTTTTTTGCTAACAAAAATTAGGTGTGCTTGACCTGATATGTACTGATTTCAGACGGCCACAAACATATTAGAACTTGTGCATAATTTTTTTTTCCCTAATAAAGTTACACACCAATCAGCCATAACATTAACACCACCTGACTCATCTGCAGCTAGGCAGCCTCAAATACAGCAAGCTGCAATTCACAGTGTGTTCTAATGTCTTTTTATCATAGCCAGCATTACCAGTAACAGCAGTATGTTCTACAGTAGCTCCAGTGTGGGAACTGGCCAGGTGTACTAGCTTTCACTCCTCATGCGCTTCAGTGAGCCTTGGACACTCATTACACTCTTGCCAGTAGGACCATCTTGGACAGGTACTTATCACTGCCTACCAGGAACAACCCGCACGACTTCCTGTTTTGAAGATGAATAGACCCAGTCGTTTGGCCTGTGTCAAAGTCAACCAGAAGCTGACTGTTCACTTTTTTTGCCAACTATATCCCTCTCCTTGGCAGATGCCAGTGTAATGAGATAATTAATGTTATTCACTTCACCTGCCAGTAATCATAATGTTTTGAGTGTCATAAATGGTCAGTATATGTTGTTACCGCCCACAATACAAAGCCATTGTATTGCATATTAGGCTAATTGGTTCCAAATTGCCCCTAGGTGTAAGTGTGTGAATGGTTGTGTGTGTGTTCGCCCAGAGTCGGCTGAGATAGGCTCCAGCACAATCTTGAAGCAGCAAATGAATGAAAGAATGAATGTTATAACAACTCTCTGTTTATCACTGTTTGTGCTATCATTCTGCCCAAGAAAAGAACAGTTAAAAGAAATCACAGAAATCCCAAAATTGCCTTTACATTACATCCAATCAGCCACATTCGGAAATAATGTTTATGTTGTAAACCAAAGTTTTGCTCAGCAGTTAGGAAACTTCTTATGGAATCAAATACAAGGAAATATTTAATCTTGGATGAAGCCATGAGGGCTCCAAATCTATGTATTAATCATGTGGAAACAGAGGTCCAGGTCTAGATATACTATCAGATTTGTGTATCATGGTATGTAAACCATGAAAACAACTCCAGGCTCCAACATGGTCAGTAGACTAAACATCTTCATCGTACCAATCAAACCATTTATGTATAGGCGCCAGTATATTCTCTAAATAGATTTTCAGCTTAAATTAGTTTATCTAATGTTGCCTAGGACACTTTTTTATGGAATTACGTTATTTTCAGACTGTCTCCGAAACACACCTGAGTCCCATTACCTTACATGAGGGCTCATTACTTTAGTCTGTGGAAGAAGTACCCATTTCCCCTCCAGACATCCAGGGTCTGAAATGCTTTTTGATTACTAACAGATGCTATATGACCACCCACGGACAGAAAAAAAACATGTTCATGCAAATCATGCATCAGGAATGATGACCTAATTTCCATTGTTTTGCCTTTTTTTTTTTTTTTTTTTTTAAGTTTGCTTTTAATGTAATGAGTGAGAACATGTAGTTACTGTCAGTGATCTTCGATCTCATTTCATTTGCTGAACTACTTGATCCTACAACTAGGGTCGAGGATCTTCTGTGCCTATCACAGCCGACACTAGTCAAAGGCAGGTACACCGTGAACAGCTCACCAGACCACTGGATGGGCAACACACAAACACAACCATCCACACATAGGGGCAATTTAAAACAGCCTATTAGCCTACTGTGCATGTTTTTGGACATGTTTTTGGAAATTGTAGTACCCTGAGGAAACCCACACAAACACAGGGAAAACATGCAAACTCCACACAGAAATGCCTGATCCCGGGAACCGAACCCAGGACCTTCTTCCTGTGAGGCAGATGTACTAACCACTACATCACTGTGCCAGTGACCTTTTATTATTATTCCTTCATTCATTTATTCATTCATTTTCTGAACCACTTAATCCTAATTGGGGTCGTGGGGAGGCTGGTGCCCATCTCAGCTGACCCTGGGCAAGGGCAGAGTACACCCTGGACAGCTTGCCAGGCCATCGCAGGGCAGAAACACGATGACAGCAACCCATTGACCTACTCCTTACAAACGACAGCAATGGTTCTGTTGATTCTCCACACAATTTGCACAGCGGTGTCTCAGAGGCCTTATGAATGCTGTACTTGATTGAATTTGTTCTTATAGCTTGTTTTCGGGCAGCCAGGATCAAGCCTTCTGTTCCTTTATTTAAAAAAAAAAAAAACATTCCTGGGCCATCTCCAGGACTCCTCACCAGCTACCTCCTACCTAAGTTTGCTGAACAAACTCTCCATGCAGGGCTTTTGCCTTCCAGTTCCTGATTTTCACCTCTTTCCTTCTCCTCTGATAGTCCTGAGGATTCTCTTGTTCGACTAGCACCTTCTCCTTCAAAACCATTTTCAGCATATACTCTGTGCTATCTCTGAGATAACCATGTAAGGATTTGCTCTCCCTCGTCACACACTCCTCAATGCCAATCAGTCCTCTTTCTCCAGGCAGATACAGTCTGGCAGCATTACTTCTGGTGTGTAGGCAGCCATTCACTGCCAATATCTTCCTAGTTTTTCTATCCATCCTGACCAGATCTTCCACTGGCCATTCCATGATACCTGCGTTATATATACACAGTATATATACAAATACAACACGGGGAAGTGGTGGCCCAGGGGTAGGGTGCTGGCTTACTTGTCCGAAGGTCGGGGATTCAAGCCCCATTATCACCGGGTTGTCACTGCTGCCCCACGCAGTGCAGCTAACTGGGTTATCAAAGGCCGGCCATGTCTCTCACTGCCTGTGGTGCAAGACATGTAAAAGAACCATTGCTGTCATTTGTAAAAGAGTAGGCCATTGGGTTGCCATCAGCGTGTGTCTGCCCTGCGATGGCCTGGCGAGCTATCCAGGTTTTTCTCTGCCCTCACCCAGAGTCGGCTGAGATGGGCGCCAGCCTCCCCGCGACCCTAATTAGAATTAAGCAGTTCAGAAAATAAATGAAAGAATATATACAATATAATATGATAATACACCAATTATTATGCCCTACTGCTCCTCTAGCCAAAGCCTGCTTATCAGTATTTTTTTTTTTATTTTGTTTGGGATCAATATTCCACATTTCACTAGTCAAGGATATAATGTGCCTCAAAGTAGAGTTATTCTGAGTCTGGAGGAGTTCTCATTAAACTGCATTTGCCATCTGTATTTCATCTCAGAAAACTGCGTCCTAAGGCCAAGCAGAAAACGGTATTGATTAACCTTCACACAGCAACTGCATCATTCCTCCACTTTCACAGTTCCCCCAGTTCCTTTGTTAGTGGTCTCAGAGTTGGGGTTTTATACAGTTTTAGATCTAACACAGGACTGTTCCAGATGAAATTACTTAACTGTTTCCATGTTTTGTTTGAGTTTTTTTGCGGAAAAGTTGTGCAGATGTCTTTGTTCAGTGGAATCGTAAAATGTTTTTAACACTTACCAAGTTTGAAGAACATTTAAAGCTGTTTACTTTAAGCCTTACAGAAGCAACCCCCTTGAAGCTATTATTCAGAACCTAATTACAATTTATGAAAATACAATAGTTATCTAATCTAATAATAAATATTAGATAGCTAATTCTAGGTTGGAGACTGCTGCATGGTATATGTATATACTATATACATGTACTCTCTCACTCATTTCCCTAACTGTTTAATCCTATTAGGGTCACGGTAAAGCTTGTGCCTATCTCAGCCGACACTGGACACTGGCAATTTACAATAGCTAATTAGCCTAATGTGCATGTATCTGGAAATTGGAAGGAAAAATGGGAGAAGCCTGAGGAAACCCACGAAAGCACGAGGATAAAGTGCAAATTTCACACAGAAACTCCTGAGGATCCCCGGACTCGAATCTACGACTTTCTTGCTGTGAGGCAGGCATGCTACCCACTGTGCCACCAGTTCACCCGATATATAGCTGGCTTCCCGACCCATAATAGATGACTTAACTTCTAAACATGCAAACTCCACATGGAACCACCCTCACTGAGCCTGGGACACGAACTCATAACCTTGTTTGTGTGTGCGTCGAACTTGCTAACCAATAAGCTACTGTGTCACTTTTTATCCCTCTATCTCTCTCATTTTATATTTATTTAATATATATATTTATACTGTATGTATATATAGATGTAGAGATAGCTGTAAGGCACCATCATTGCATGCTGTACCACAATGCTGATCATACTAAAAAAGTACACCCGCCGTACGTGGGATAGAACTCTGGGGTTTGAGACACTGCCAGTGGCTGACAGTAGAAAGATTCATTTCCCCATCCATCCTGGATAATTCTGCTGCTACTACAGTCTTAGCTCTGCTTTCTTACTGGCTGATTTATTGTGTTTAATCTGTACACTAGGAGGACATATACACCTCTAAAGCAACACTTACATGCATCTCGACTGATATTTTATGGATGAGATTTACATTCTGGGTCCAAATCCAGTCTTTTGCATGATAAATATTATATAAATATAAGTCGGTACCTGTGCCAGGATTACTTAGTTTTCATATCATATTCCTAAATTTCTTTATTAGAGTCATGGGAAGGCTGGAGCCCATGCCTGCCAACCCTGGGTGAAGGCAAGGTACACCCTGAAGATCTCACTAGACCACTGTCCAGCCTACACAGACACACACAACGTTTCATGATCCTATTTACACTGAGGGGCAATGGAGCCAAATGGTATTTAGCCAATCTGAACCAATCTGAACACCGAAAACATGGTGTGCACCATCTCCATACAGCATTGGGCTCAAAACCAGGACCTTTTCGGTGTGAGGCAAGATTGCCAAGCACTACGCCACTGTGCCCACCTTGGGTTAGTACTATTTTTTCCTTGCCAGATCTTACCAACTAGCTTACACCTATCACATAATACCTACCAACAAGGTTAGCATACTTCCTCTAAGACACAAGAGGTGCCTGCATTATTTGTTCATCACATATTACCATTTGGTCGTGGAATTAGGTTTGTCTTTTTCTGCATTCACAAGCTATCAGTCCCCATGATGGAACAGTGTCTCTGCTACTGACAAGCAAGAGAGAGTATTCAATCCCATCTACCCAGAGCATGGAGCCAATTGTGTTCTCTTTGATTCCAGGCCATCTAGATATCTGTGGTAGCTTAGATATTTGAAAATTTTGAGGCTTTTGGCTGATGCGGTTGCCTGCCATGGGGCCACTCTGCCAAAGCCAATCTACTCACTTGTGTTTTTGTTAGTCAAATACACCTCTCTGTGTATATTTAAGCAGTTTATTTTGACACTTGAGCCAGTTCTGATCTTTACCATTGCCTGGATTTTCTCTCTGCCATTTGTAAGTTTGACCTTAAAGTATTGAATAAGATGGATTTTGTGTCCTGGTCTCTTCTTTTAGACTGTGATGTCTACAGAGCCACTAAGGTAATTCGGTGATTGGTGTTCATGAAACATGACAACAAATTAAAATATTAATTGAATATTTTATAGCCATAGAATAATGACCCCTACGATGGCCTGGCGAGCTGTCCAGGGTGTACTCTGCCCGCGCCCAGAGTCAGCTGGGATGGGTGCCAGCCTCCCATCAAACCTAATTAGGATTAAGCGGTTCAGAAAATGAATGAATGAATGAATGAATAATTACCCCAGAGCCCTTAATTATGTTGTGGCTTTGTGATACCAATTCATATTATGGCTTGTGGTTACAGCACTGTTTTCACACCTATGCAACACTAAAACAGTCTCAGGCTAAGTGTAGCACTGGGCTCTTGTTGTGGTGATGAATCCTTTTCCACTGTGGTTCTTCAGAGCCCACTCAAAGACTTAAAATATCAGGAGGGAGATGTGGCTGGTTGTCAAGTTCACATTCATTTATTTTCTGAGCCACTTAATCATAATTAGGGTCGCTGGCACCCATATCAGCCAACTCCGTGTTAAGGCGGGTTACACCCTGAACAGCTCACAAGACCATTGCAGGGCCAACATGCACCCAAGCTTTCACACTCACACCTAGTGGCGATTTGGATGTTTTTGGACTGTGGAAGGAAACCAAAGTACCCGGAAGAAACCCACGCAAGCCTGGGGAGAGCATTCAAACTCCACACAGAAATGCCCTGAGCCTAGGAATTAAACTCGTGACCTTCCTGCTGTTAGGTGGACGTGCCATCTACTGCGACCGGCGACCTGTTCAGGGTGTACCCTGCCTGCTTCCCAAAGTCATCTGGGATTGGCTTTAACATTCACCATCTCCTTGATGGATAAGCACTGTAGATAATGGAATATACAGATGGACAGATGACTAGGAAGACATTCTTCTCTAGATATTTGGGGTGAATAGTGCCCCAGCGCCCCACTTAGAGGAGCTGTGAATTCTACTTAACTTGATATGTGTAGGAGAGGAAAAAACATCATGGATCACAACTGCTTCTCAAGTTAGGTTGCATAATAATAATATATCATATAAACACTATGATGTTGTATTTATTTATTTTGATAGTAGGAATATTTCACAAGTGTGAAAACAATATCCAGTGTGTCAATGTAAGAATTTTTCTTTCCTGCAGCAGTGAAGAATCGTCTAGCTGTTCACAAGAGGAGTCATCTGCATGAGTAAACATTGAAAGTATTAAAACCATCAGAGTACAGTATAGGTAAAGGGAAGTGGCTGATGGTAATGCCAAGTACGGATTATAAAAACTTTCTAGTTATCCATCTTCCTTCATTATCCAAGGTCGGGTTGTTAAGGCAACAGGTCTAGGAGAGAAACCCAGGGATCCCTCCACCCAGCAACCCTCTCTAGCTTCTACTGGTTGATGCCAGGGTGTTCCCAGGCCAGATGAGAGCTCTGGGTCTACTCCAGGGCCTCCTCCCAGCTGGATGTCCCCGGAACAGCTTAAAGGGAGGTGACCAGGAGGCATTCTAATCAGATTCCCAAACCACCTGAGCTGACTCCTTGCAGTGCCTCTACCCTGAGTTACCCCCAGATTTCTGAGCTGCTCACCCTATCTCTGTACTGCTAAATAGTACAGTACATATTCCTGGGCTAAACCACTTAAGCTATGGTTTAAAAGGGTCACAGCTTTGGACAACACCTGCTACAAAACACAGTAACTGAAAAGGTGGAGGGGAAATCCTTTATCCCTTATTTAGGATAATCTGCTGACCAGTGATATCACTGAGGAAGCCCATTCATTTGCCTAACTGTATAATTCTACTAGGATCACAGGGAGGCTGAAGTCTATCTCAGCCAACTCTGGGTGAAGGAAGTGTACAGTGTGAACAGCTCACCAGTCCATCGCAGGGCCAACATACACAAACATTTGCACTCAGACTTACACCTTGGGCAATTTGGAACAGCCACTTAGCCTCATATGCATGTCCTTGGACTGTGGGAGGAAACTGGAGTACCAGAAGTAAACCCACACAAGCATGGGGAGAACATGCGAACTCCACAAAGAAACATCCGAGCCCAGGACACCGTAGTTTTTAATTACATGAAATTAAATGACATTTCGATGTGATATCACAGTTAACCTCTGATACTGTAAAGAAATATGATTTCATCACCTTTCTATTTAAGCTCTTTTTAAATGCTATTGTATCTGACAGCTCCACTTGTCAACGGAATCGAAGGAATCAAATGATTGCAAATTGATTTTCCAATCACAGAAAGAAAGACAGAGATAGAGCAACGGAAAGCTTTGAAATGCACTGCTGAGTTTCTTCCTACCTTCAGCTGGGACTGGATCATCTCCCTCATGAGTTCTGTTACTGTAATCAGCACAGGATGTATGAAACAGGATGTCCAGCTCCTTATAAATCATCCTCCCTGCTGCTGAACCTCAGAACCACACAGTCAACTGTACACATCTGCATACGTGCATCCGGACTAGACCTGGAAGGCAGCATGAATTACACTTCATGTAGAAAACTGTTTGGTTTGTTCTATCACACTGCATGGCCTATTGGTCAACGCTTGAAACACAGAAAACAGAAGGAAGAATTAAATGATTCTTCAGTCGACCTTTATGAAAAATTAAGTTATAAAATATACATTAATAAATCTCATTCACTTACTCATCACTTACTCATTTGCTGGATCGCTTAATCCCAGTAGGGTCACAGGGAGGCTGGAGCCTATCTCTGCCGACCCTGAGCGAAGGCGAAATGCACCTTGAAATGCTCGCCAGACCATTGCAGGACTAACACACTCACACAAAACCATTCACACTCACATCCACACCTAGGGCCAATTCGAAACAGCCAATTAGCTTGATGTGCATATCTTTGGACTGTAGGAGGAAACCAGAGTACCTGGAAAAAACCCACACAAGCACAGGGAGAACATGCAAACTCCATTCAGAAATGCCCGAACGTAGGACGTGCTAACCACTATGTCACCATGCGTCCTTAATAAGTCTAGGGTAGCAATATTATATTTTTATGAAGTTTCTTTGATGACTGGCTGAATTATGCTCTTAAATAAAGAAAAGCAAGAATGAAGTTTAGACCTAGTTTTCTTTTTCCCATGGCCTTCAGAACATTTGGCTGAGGTAGCTTGTGACATATCCTAAATATGTTATAGAGGTTTTATTATTTAATAATGTGCTCAGGTAGTAAGGTTGAGAGAATGTTGTGAGGGTGGCATGGTGAGCACGGCAGCCTCACAGCATGAAGGGCTTTGGCTTCATGTCCAAGGCTTGGGCGTTTCTGTTTGGAATTTACATCTTCTCCCTGTACTTGCATGGCTTTCCTTTGGGTACTCTGGTTTTCTCCCATAAACCGAAGACATGTCCATTATGCTAACTGGCTGTTCGAAATTGCCCCTAGATATGGATGACAGTATGAATGGTTATGTGTATTGGCCTTGCAGTGGCGTGGGGAGCTGTACAGGGTGTATCCCGCCTTCACCCAGTGTCGGCTGAGATAGGCGCCAGCCTTCCTGTGACCCTAATAGGGTTAAGCGGTTTGGAAAATGAGTGAGTAAGAGAATGATTGTTGTGAGCCATTACACTGCACTTTTTTTCAAAAGCTATAATGGATGGCTCATGGAACAGGATGTTGCAGGCATGAGATGTTAAATGCATTCACACAATAATGCAAAAATAATATAATTTCTGAAGTAAAGTAAAGTGAAGATGAAGTTATAGTGGAATTGGCAAAGTGGGGTGGGGGGCGTTTTAATGTGTTTACTTTAAAACAACCTTATTTTTTTCTTTAAATTCCAATTAACTGTAGCAGTGGAACATAATTTGCACCCCACTTATGAAATCACCAACTGGGTGTCCTTTTGGCTCCCCGACACCAACAGTATAGTCTCTATTCATTCATTCATTCAATTGCCAAACAGATAAATCCTACTCAGGTTGCAGGGAGGCTGCCATCTATCTCAGCTGACTCTGAGCTGAGGCAGGATACACCCTGAACAGCTTGCCAGACCATTTCAGGGCCAACACACATACAACCATCCACAAGCACTCTCACATCTAGGGGCAATTTGGAACAGCCTGACATGCATGTCTCGGACTGTGGAGGGAAACTGGGACTAGACCCCAGGACCTACTTGCTGTGAGACACACATGCTATCTACTACACCACTATGCTGCTGCCCAACAGTATACTTGTGATATATAATTAACAATTATTGGCTGAAAGTGAGATAAACATTCACAGAGCCTGAAGCTGATTTTAAGATTTTTTTCAGTATACACTACATGGAGCAGTGGTTAGCCCGTCTGCCTCGCAGCAAGAAAGTCCTGGGTTCGATTCCCCGGCTCAGGCTTTTTCTGTGTTCTGTATTAGCCCAGTGCTTGCGTGGGTTTCCTCCGGGTTATCCAGTTTCTTCCTACAGTTCGAAAACATGCACAGTACGCTAATTGGCTGTTCCAAATCGCCCCTAGATGTGAGTGTGTGAGTGTGAATGGCTGTGTGAGCCTTGGCCCTGCAATGGCCTGGCGGGCTGCCAGAGTGTTTTCCTTGCCCTCGCCCAGAGTCGGCTGAGATATGCCTCATATCCTCCGATGAATCTAATAAGGATTAGAATGAATAGTTTACTAGTAGACTGTGATATCTATGACAGAGGCAGGTCAGGGGTGTTATGCATGCTCAGAGCAGAGTTAAAAGCTGTGAAGCTTAAAGTCTTTTCAAAGTATATACTACACTAAAACAAACAAAAAAACCCCAACTAAAACAATTACTTATTGCAAATATATTTTTACCACAACAGGGTAAGGGCAGGTGAGCTCTACGTGTGTTAGTCTTTAACTGGCTGCGGATTGAAAAAAGCAAGAGACTTCGCTAAAGGAATAAATAATGGCTCCAATGGGACAAACCCGGAAATATATTTTCATAGGCTAATGTTATACTTACATTTTATAGTTTCACAAACTACTGTCGTGGGCCGATATAATGAAATAAAAGTGTTATTGCAATCATTAATGCATGAAAGATTTACAATAAAACAAAAGAGGAAGTGAATCGTGCGTTTCATTTTTGTGTCCGCTCATGGAGACATTAAAGTAGGCATGCCTTGGGGATTCCCCACAGATTTTCAAAGACTGTTGTTGTTTAGTTTCGTAAACATGAAAATTGTCTCTCGTTTTAAACATTACTAACATAAGGACATATTGAAGTAGAAATACTGTGTAGATGAAGTTGGCATCTGTGAAACTCACAAATATTTGACATTTTTTGTGGTGTAAAGCATAAAACCATAACTAACTCATATATATATATTACAATTTAGCACTAATATTCAGGCAATACAAGCAGTGTTTAATAGAGTATCACAAATGTTAGACACCTTTTTAATTCTGATGGTGTTCTGTTTTTGTGAGTTTCGGTGTTTGTACAAAAACACCCTGTTAATCGATAACTTTGGACGTGGGATTTAGGATTTTGCACATGCTAAAGAATAGCAGACTGAACTAATCATTGTATATGAAACTAAATAATTCTCTCTGTTCCACACTCATATGTTCAATATTATGTGCTTTCCAAAAACCTTTGTGCCACAATTGGACATCATGAACCTCACAAAATATTTAAGCAGACTAAGTTACAAAGCCTTTCAATTTTAATGTATACACAGTTAGGCCATAAAACCTGTGTATCATTTTGAGGGATGGTTTTGACTATCTAATGGCATGATTAAAAATCTTGTTTTATTTAACTTAAAATTTAGACTAGGTGTCCCAATTTGTGGTTCCATTAGCAAAGCAATACACTTTAATCCCCAGATAACAGGTTAACCACATTGTGCTGTTCTCATGTAGTATACTGTACTATACTAATGCATTTTGGAGCTATTCTTTCTTTTTCTTTGTCATTTCCTGGATTTTGAACCTTAACCGCCCCATCATTTCAAACTGGTGCTCATCCAAAGTCATAGGGTGCTAAACAGGACTGGAGGAGAGCATTAACTGCCTACTTCTGTATACATGAGCTAACAGATGCTTGTTACTGGCTAGTGTCACTCTGGTCCACAGGGAAGAGAGAGAAATGCCAATAATGAGAACCAATTATGCTCTCTTTGACTGCCAGCCATGGACAGGCTTTGGCATTGTGAGAATTTAAATCTTTTAAGGTCATAGCAAATGTGCCAGAAATGTGCCAGAAACAGATCATTCCAGGGAAAAGGAGTCATTGAGATGAACATAACAAAATATCTGGAGCTAATCTTTGTAAAGTGCACGGTGGAATGTTGGTTCACCATTACTTGCTCATGATGCGGTCCTCGGCTTGGGTTATTGTTAGTGTGGAGCTTCACATTTTCTCATTGTATCCATGTGTAGTAGGTGTCGTCCAGGTTGTCTATTACCTCCCAAAACATTTCAGTGGGTGAAGATGAAGATGAAGAAAATGACTGTAAATGTGCATGGTATCCTGTGATGGACTGGCGTCCCACCCGGGCTGTATTCTGTTGTCATGCTGTGTGGATGTCCACTGAGCATGATAGTCATGAATGAATAATATTTCTGAGGCGGCACTGTGGCCTAATGGCTAGCATGTCCGCCTCACAGCAAGTACGTCCTGGGTTCGAGTTCCGGGCTTCTGTGTTTCTGTGTGGAGTTTGCATGTTCTCACTGTGCTTGTGTGGGTTTTCTCTGGGTACGCTGGTTTTCTCCTACAGTCCAAAGACAATTGAAGGCTAATTGTCTGTTCCAAATTGCCCCAGGTATTGATGAGAGTATGAAAGATTGTACGTGGTGCCTTGTGATGGTCTGGTAAGCTGTTCAGGGTGTACCCCGCCTTTGTCCAGTGTCAGCTGTGGTAGTATCTAGCCCCCCGTTACCCTAATTGGATTAGGCAGTTCAGCTAATGAGTGAATGAGTTAGATGAGCTTCCTAAGGTTTAATAATTGATCTGAATCTAGTAAAAGTTTATTTTATATTAGAGCGAAAACTGTGACATTTTAAATAGGGAGGGGTGTATTTCGACACTCTTGTCCAAGGTGGCTAATGTCACAGCCAGTGCAGCAGAGGGCAGTAAGATCTGCAGAACAATGACAGGGACAGGCACAAACCCCCATCAGGAATGGTAGGGGGGAAAAAAACATGACCCCTCTAATTATCAGTCCATCGACCCATGTCTAATAGGATTTGAACTATCCAAGTCTCCCATTTATAATCCCACTCCCAGTGGTAATGAATGTCTTTTCTGCTTTGTCCATTTAACACCCCCCATTCCTACTACACACACCTTTCTGAACACACTGTAGCATTTTCCTGGTGTTAGCTGGTGGGAAACTGGCTGCGGATTGATTCTTGTGTTGAAATGAAAAAAGCAAGAGACTTGTCTAATCAAAGAAGAGGCTCCGTGTATTGTTTTATTAGATAACAAAGGCGAATTTCCTTATTAAATGATGAAGTGTGCTTATGTATGTGTGTTATGCTGTTACTGCTCAAGCTGCTCACCAAGGGATCTGTGATGAATTTAAACATGGTTGATGCCTGCTGTGAAAAGACAGCAAAATGCTACACCAACCCCCAATCCCCTCACATCCAGATCCGACACATACAATTCTCTCCCACACACTAATCCATTCATATGATGGATTCATTTTGACGAAAGCCTTGAGTCTGAAGCTTTCCATATGCCCTGCACAGCATGTGGCTTGTGATTGCCTCCGTTGCTCACTGATATCATTGCCCTCGCTAACAAGCCATGGTGTGCCCACGCCATTCACTTCACTTCCTGCATCTCCTGTCAATTTCCCCAACACACACACACACACACACACACACACACACACACACACACACACACACACACACACAAAAATTCTC
>JAOUQZ010000027.1:5222035-5234737 GCA_028564935.1 Neosilurus hyrtlii
CACACACACACACACACAAAATACACACACACAATATACACACACACAATATACACACACAATATACACACACACAAGAACTTTCACTGTGAATGGAAATATACATTTTCATTATGATTTGATAACTGCAAATCAGTTTCAGTAAGAAGTAAAAACATACTGGGGTCTGTTTGCAGGAATAAACCTGCTTTACATCCTAAATAAATAAATGCTACGTTTACATCACAGTCACCCAAATTGGATTTCTTTTTACTTTAGTGTGACACAGATCTAATTAGATTTGTTGTAGCTGTGTGAACACAAAGTGATCTTTTTAAATCCTATCTATCATATGAGCCACTTTCAAATGCAACTACCTTCTCGTAATAGGAATTCTGATCAAGTCACTACCTTTTGGCTATATGTGCATACCCAGTGACACAAATTGCATTTTCTGCGTTAATATAGGATATAATATTATTTCAAGGGCAGCACCATAATGTAGTGGTTAGCACGTCTGCCTCACAGCAAGAAGCTCCTGGCTTCAAGTCCTGTGCTTGGGCTCATGCTTGCATGGGTTTTCTCCAGGGACTCCAGTTTCCTCTCACAGTCCAAATATATGCACAGTAGGCTAACTGACTGTTCCAAATTGCCCCTAGGTGTCAATGTGAGAGTCTGGAGAGGGATGGGCGGACGTGATACCTACTACACTACCTTGCCACCACACGTTAGGCAGTCCAGGGTAAATGACTGTCTAAACTAAACTAATGACAGATACAATAACTTCCATTACTCTGGCAAGCAACAAAGCAAAAGAATATTATCCATTTTCTATACATAGTGTACAACACAGTACTTCGAATTCATCAACAATGTGATAGCATGACATTTGAATTGATTTGAATTGACATCTGAATTGATTTTTGTCCTCAATTCGATGTAAATTAGTAATGATCGAGTTGAGCAACAAATCCAAACAATGGGCTACTTGCAGAGACACACTTCTGCTCCAGGATTATAATACTGCAGCATTATTATGCATTATTTCACACTCAGTGACTCCTAATTTAATAAGCAGGACAAAGACATCAGACTGCATGCTTCGTCACACACAAACTATTATGAATGTAAATGTGACCACCTCAAAGGTTTTAATATTAAAAGCAGAGCCCTATTGATAAGGTATAAGCATCTTTTTGGAATGTCAAGAAGTGTCCTTCCGTCTGTCCCTCTGACGTTCGTGTACACATGGGAACCCTGTGGTGAAATTTCATATAGTGTTATATAACCGTCGTAATGGGAAGGAATGTCTGATACTCCAATACTCTATCTTCCCCTCCAAACTATTACTAGTTTCACGCCATAAAATAAAATACAAATTTTTGATAAAAATAAAACACACCTTTTTAACAACATAAACAGAATTCCATGTGCCATATGTAGAAGGTGTCTTTGTTTTGTTAGCTGGTAAAATAAATGATTACTGCATTAATTGTTAATGCGTTATTCATTTGAATAGAATCACACAGAGGAATCGCATGACGTTTCTTATGCTTACGGAAGTAAACCTACTCCACGGACTGGCATCTCGCAGCCCTGTGGTGATAGTGGAGTTCGCATCCTATGGATACTCGCTTGCACTCTTACTAGAATAAATGATTTCTTAGATGTTTTGTAGCTGATTGTCATGGATTCTGTCAGCAAATCATACATTTTACAAAGTAAACAATTCACAAATAAACAACAAATTCTATTCTTGTGTTACTGAAATGTTCTCTAAACCTACGGTTTCTAAACAGTGTACTTTACATGTCGAGACTAAGACTGCGTCTTTGGTTCCCTCATTTTTATTCCCTTCTATAGGCAAGTTATTAAAATGAATTAATCTTGATTTATGCAGGATATGTGTATGGGGTTTGAGAGTTCCTGCAAAAAACTTGTCAAGTAAGGGAAATCATACAGGAGCTCCACTTTTAGGCAGTGCGTAAATCTCTATATTACAACCACTAATTGGTGTAACCTTAGTCACCTTTCATTTAATGAAAGCAGGTTACAGCACCTCATGAATTTCACCCTCAGAATATTCATTCTTTTTTCTGAACCGCTTAATCCTAATCTCAGCCGACTCTGGGCGAGGGCAGAGTACACCCTGGACAGCTCGCCAGGCCATCGCAGGGCAGAAACACGCTGACAGCAACCCAATGACCTACTCTTTTTAAGAATATTCAATTCAGACTAAAACTTAACAGGAGGACACATAGGTTTGATTTACAAATAACTGGAGTTGACTCTTAGCAAATACAAGTTTGTTTGTTTGTTTGTTTGTTTGTTTGTTTATTTATTTATTTATTTTAGAATTTATTCATAAGTACCAAGAGGAAACCCTTGTAAGCACGGGGAGAACAACTCCACACACAAACGCCCGAGTCCAGGAATTGAACCCAGGGCCTTCTTGATGTGAGGCTCACGTGCTAACCACTGCACGGTGCTGCCTGCTAACTGTATTAAGGCCGTAAAATCTGATCCAAGCAAAACACCAGAATTTAACAGTAGGGCTTAAGACATTAACATAGGCAATGAACCAGGACAAGGTTGATTTGAGTGAAACTGAAAAAGGGACTTCATTCCAAATGCTAGCTTTACTTTCTTTAATAGCCTGCTGTGATGTTTATATCCAGGCTGAGAATCGTTCAGTGAATAAACCCCACCAGTGTCCCATTCACACAGCTCCAATGAGGAGTTGGACTAATTACATAGAAGACTCTGGTCTGGCTCTTAATCACTAATAAATGCCTCTTCAGCCATCTTTATGGCTTTAAAAAAAGTTCTAAATTATTAAAGTATTAAAAAAAAGCATATAATACACACTGACACACACACACTTGCGGCTATAATATAAACTAGTTTCACTCGGAAACACCTCTCTGTTTCTTTTTTGAACCAGGTCATGCTTAACAGCTCCGGTATTTCATTCAACTCATGCTGTATTCCTGATTTATGGCCGTCACTATTAGTTACTGCAGATTGGGCTGTTAAATGTACAGCTGAAGGTGATTAGGGAACAGGTCAGACCCCATAGAGAATTGGAGAGTAAAACCAGGTCATTCCCTGAAGCTCTCTCTCTCTCTCTCTCTCTCTCTCTCTCTCTCTCTCCGTAGTGCACATCCTGTAATAAACACGTGGCACAAAGTTTAGTTTGTAGGTTCAGACCACTCTGTTGGCCATGCAGTGAGTGATTAAGGTACTGACAAACATTTCAAACTCATGGGTAGACAATTGGGAAGGAGTTAATCCCCCACATGCATCCGACAACAGGTATACAACCGGTCCAATACAGAAAATTCTTAGAATGGATGTGGGTGTGTTGTACGAAACTCACATGGGCAATGGAAAATGTCATTGTAGCCGGTTTAGAGTTTAGAACACGTTCGAATTTTGTCTTGTAGGTAATTCTCCACGTCAGGTCCATTTCCTAGGTCTGCTGTGCGGTGCCCTATGACGTCCCATGGCTGCGTTCTGAAATTTCATACATATTTTAAGTCATCTAATGCGCTCCAAATCGTACAGTACAATAGTGCTATGTTTGCCATACTCTAATGTGAGATCAAAACTAGATAGACACCAGAATTTCCTGAAAAATATATACATAGATACACATACACATAGTAGTCAAGTTGATGGAGATATCTCACAGCGGTACTCTGACTCGCTTGGCGTTTCTCTGCAATCTCAGTTGATTTACAACACGGATTATTTTCAACAGTGCAGAAGACACCTGTCAGAGAGCCCAGGTCGACCTGAGCGGGAAGGCTGTTAATTCCTTGCCTTTGTTGGTGAATCACTCTGTTGACTGTGGAAAAGGAATCCCAAGGTTTTGTGCAATCTGACACTGGCTACGTCCACCCTCAGATTCACCCACAATACGCCCTCTTTGTACTCTTTGACTCCTGGTTGCTACTTAACTAGTTGCTACAAACAATGTATACACTGCAATCTAAAATCATAAATGATACAATATTTAAAAATTTGAATGAATAAGTTTTATGAGGGCGGGGTCTATTTTTGATATGTCCTTGTATGTTAAAACTCCCGGATCTCCTTATATACACATATATACACATGTTCGCATGCGTTATCTAGCGTGCAGCCTGTTTCAGTTACTCCTGCCCTTCCCGTACTTTTAAGTCTTTTATTCTTACTCACACAATTTCCTCGGGGATAAATAAAGCATTCTGATTATGATTCTGATATGTCCATATGTATTGTACACATTTTTTTTTTACGAGAGTGCGTATGTACACAATGTAACATACGTACAGTGGTCATATGTCAGCCGAATATCACGGGAGTATAATATGAGTATTTTTTTTGCATTGCCACTGTCGTATCAATGTTGCATGAACATTGTCTGATTTGATTTCCATTACTACCTGACCTATTTTCACCACTACAGATGTGCACTACATATTTAATATGTGAACGTAATGACATGTTTCAAATCCACCTTACCCAAACCTACATCCGTCTCTTTTAGTGTAGCGCCACTAAATTCTTACGACAAAATAAAAGAAAAATCACAGTTAAGTTGCTTTACATGTAGCAAGCATTAGGTGTTTTGTAACTGTTAAGTGACCCCCCTGCTCAATAATATCTATTTGACATCATATTTATTAGTAAAGTATCATCAGAACTTCTTCTGTCAGTGGAAATGAATGTTTGCAGCAGCCTGTCCTTGGCACTGTAACATGGCCAGAACTGCTGAGAATATTTTCCACCTGGAAAGTGCGAGACATGTCGGTCCATCTGGTCTGTGGGTTTCTTTGTACTTTACTGCAATCTGGAGGCTGGCATTACCAAGTATAGAAACTCTCTTCCAGTTCAATTATCTAATAAAAGAGTTTTATGGCAGGATGCCACTTCACGTTGAGTCAAAATCAAAATTAACCTTTTTTTTTTTTTTTTTTTTAGGTGGCAAGAAGAAGGTGCAAGTGGTTATCTGAAGCACATGTGCCTTCAGGGCTGCTTATCTTAATACAATAATGCAATGTGTCCTCCTGTAGCAGGAGAGGCTTCAGAACGTGAAGTTTTATGGACATGCCATGAATGAAAATGTTTTTCGAAACAAAACACTTCTCTTGCTATTATAGATAAGAAACCAAAGCTTGATAAATGCAAGACATCATCCCATACTGTATATCTAAATAAACATTTCTGTGTTGATGAAGGCAGTGTACTGTCTGAGTAGAATACTAGGATTAGACAGGAAGCATTCACATTTTTCAATGCTGAGTAAGCGTCTGTACTTCTGACTCATGTTCTGCTGTTGTAAATAGTCCCTAATGATTTGCAGTTCCCATAAACAGTTTATGTCCCAGGCTCACCCTTGTTTCAGTAAAAAAAATCTCATGCATACTATAGATTGTACCTAAAAATGACTGCTGTCATCCTAAAGAGCAGGCTGGCGTGAGGCTGGAGCCTATCTCAGTCAACACTGGGTGAACACCCTGAACAGCTCACCAGACAATCGTAGGCCCAAAACACAGCTATTCAAGCACACATCTAGGGGCAATTTGAATCAGCCAATTCACCTAATGTGCAAGTCTTTGGACTGTGGGAGGAAACCGGAGTACCTGGAGGAAACCCATGTAAACGCGAGGTGAACATGTAAACTCCACACAGAAATGCCCGAGTCCAGGATCCGAACAAACGACTTTCTTGCTGTGAGGCGGACATGCCAACTATTACGCCACCGTACCTCATACTCCACATTTTTTTCTACACCCTTGTTACCGTTCACCTTTTGAGGGTATACAATAGTAGAAGAGTAATTATTGACATAATTTGGCGTCACCCAGAAGAGCATTGTTTCTGTTTTGAGTCTACTTCCTCACCAGTTTTCTTTTTTATGTCTTCTAAGAGAGTTTCTCACTGCCAAAATTACATCTGGTTTGCTCATTAGAGAGCTACAGCTACATCCAGATCTCGGTGGAACCGCAGTGTAACTACATGTATTATATATCAAACACTAAATAAAATTGAATTCAGTTCCTATTTTTCTATCAAGAGATTTTGATTTATGAAAAGTTTTGAGTGGTTGTGAGTAAAATGACCCAGGAGGGTTTGTCGCATTCAGCACCTTTTGTATTACAGTGCAAATAAATATTGATGAAATGCTAAAAGCACAGTTGCTTTGGCTATATTATCCTCATATTTTCTGAGACTCGCGCTACTCGGTATATCGCATGTATTGGGAACGTGCAGCCAACTTACCAGAGACTGGTTACACTTGACAGCTAGGCTTTATATATGTAAACAAGCTGCAGGACTAAGAAATATTGCTTCGTTTTGCACTTTATATTGAGTCATATTGTTACACATGCTGGTACAATAACAATCATTCATTCATTAATTTTCTGAACTGCTTAATCCTAATTAGGGTCGCAGGGAGGCTGTCAGCCATCTCAGCCAACTCTGGGTGAGGGCAGAGTACACCCTGAACATTTCGCCAGGCCATCGCAGCTGCACTGGGAGGGACGACGACACAGCAGTGACAACCTGGTGACAGTGGGACTGGATCCCCCGACCTTTGGATCAGAAAGCAAGCACCCTACCACCAGGCCACCATTGCCTGTAAATATAATACAGGTTAAATGTGATTCCTTGTGCTTTAGAGATACTATTTTGCTTGTTGGACCAAATTAAGAGACAATAATCAACACCCATCTTATTGGAATGGAGGATTTTAGTTCTTGGTAATATGGTGGCCACCAAAGGCACATCATGTGAGGGTCTTCTCTGCCTTGTGTTTTGTGTCTATAGTATTTCCCTCATTCTCACGCAATTGCTAGCCACCTATAAATTGCAAACTTTAACAAAATAGGAGGCTTCTTATAAAGCTTGTTTCATATTTCCATTTTCACCATGATACAATTTCACAAGGAGATGAAATCTAATGTAAGAGGGAGTGAAAGTGCCCCAATTCTCTCCTATTTCTGAAGAAAGCTTACAAACGCTTCACTCACGTTAAACCGGAGTATCAAGTATAAAGTTTTTCTTTCATTTATGAAAGGTTTTTAATTTATTTTAAGTAAAAGTACAAGAAAGTCTCCCTCAAAAAAAAAAAAAAAAAAAAAAAAAAAAACCCTCAAACACTGAGTTTAGTTTCTAAAGCTTTAGTTTCTGCCTCTTTCACCAAGGAAGCAATGAATGTAAACATCAGCCCAGGCTAACTATCATAAGCTTTATTCCTTTCAGATGTTACCTAGCATGCTGACTCTGACTAATCAAAATAACTAGCTGCCTTGTTAAAAACCCTAAACAAACAAACAAAAACAATGTGCACATAACAACAGACAGATTACTGGGACCAGTTTTATTGTACAGACTTTAGACCTGAAGCTGCCTGACACTAAACATCACCTTATGACTTGAAATGTAGTGATTTTTTTAAAGTGTAGTAACAGGGCAGCATATATATATATATACTTTTTTTTAATGATTATAGGTAAAAAGTGTAAAAGGTATAAAAATCATTAAGTACAGCTATGTAAAAGAGTACTTAGCTGCAAATTTTAATTTGAAAACATTTACAATGGCAGCACAGAGGTGTAGTGGTTAGCACATCTGCTTTACAGACAAAACATCATGGGTTCAAGTACCTCTGCGAAGGTGTTTTTGTGTGGAGTTTTCATGTTCTTCCCATGATCTTGTGGGTTTCCAGTGGATAGTCCGGTTTCCTCAAACAGTCCTGCGTATTAGGTGAATTAGCTGCTTAAAACTCCCTCTAGGTGTGACGTGTGTGGCTGTGTATGAGCGCTGGCCCTGCGATTGTCTGGTGAACTGTTCAGGGTGTACTCTGCCTTCGCCTAGAGTCGGCAGAGATAGGCTCCAGTCCCCCTGCAAGCCTAGTGAGGGATGAGTGAGTATGAGTTCTGAGGTAAGCAGAGTCTTTATGAAGGCAGCAGCAGTTCGTTATCCTACTGCAACCCTAGTAGGATAAATCACTTCTGGAATTGAATGAATGAATAAACTTAATAATGCAATAGTTCAAAGAATAGACACGTAAGTATGGTTTTATTGACCGTAATCACAAAAACACAAACAGAGGTGCTGCTAATTATTAAGATTTTTCCACTCCAGTTAGATAAAGTTCATTACGTTCGCTCCAAAGTCCTCGAACAATGAATTCAACACACAAAGCCTGTATTAATGTAATTGGATATCTATAGTTATTTACACAGACCCATACCATAAGAGATGTGGAGGGCATTTGTGGTCTAAAAGCCTTCTATAATATGTCACAGCCTTTCCAAGTCACGCAATGATAAGATCTTTGCAGAGTGTGAGGTGTGAAGTCTGGAAGTAAACACAGAGTGGTGGACCTCTGAGAGTTTCAATTTCCACATGTGTGTGTTGCTGATTAAGAGTACAGTGGCTCCATTGAGCCCTAACATTTACACTTACCTAAAACCAGCAGCTCCTGACAGCAGGCTGCAGTTATAGAGGGACACTGATTATGGAGAAAGATGAAACAAGTTGTTCCACAGAACAAATGATTTTATTGAAAGTCAAATAGAGGGAAGTTTTATGGGAATTATAAACTTTTGAGAGCTATGGGTTGGAAGGAGGGGGTAAAGTTAATAATCTGAAAATACATAGTCAGTTTTGCATTTAAGCACTTTTCAAGGTGTCTGGTTTGCATGGGTTGCACTCCTGTACAGAGTTACACGTTCTCTTCATGTCTGGATTCAGTCCACGTTCTCCATTTTCCCCATTTCCTTCTAAAAACTTGATGTTAGGTGCACTGGAAACTCAAAATTTCCAAAAGGGGTGTGTGTGTGTTTGTGTGTGTGTTAGTGTTTGCATTTATTGGTTTCTTTAAGACTACAAGGGAAGTTCTGCCTCTTCTAAAATGTCATGAAAGTGATTTTGTCAAATATGCACCGTGTATTTACATTATTATTACAAACGGTGCATCTTAAAACCCTTATGTGCTGTTTCCTCAATCCTCACTTGAAGCAAAAGTTCTTCTGGTCCACTATCTTTGCCAGCCATCCCAATTCTCTTTTTTGTACATCGAGGAGTGAGGATTGAGGAACAGTGAGCCAGGATGCATGGGAGCAGCCTTCCTGGAAGAGCTGAACATCAGTGTATAAATAACCCACTTCATCAATGATGTCAGACTCTTTTACGCAGCTGGTCAACTGTGCTGTCATCATCAGAATTCACTCCACATGACGCTTCAAAGATAACAACGTCTCATCTATCCTAAGAAACATTTCCTCAAATCCGCACTCTTCACATTATTTTCTCATGTTTCTCCATCTTTCTTCAGTGGTCGGTGGGAGGGACTAAGATGTGATGAAGTGAGGCAAGTGAGGGAAACGAGGATGCAATTTAACTTTTCAGAAGCACTTAAAATAGAGTGCAGGAACTTGTTCATGGAACTTCATGGCTAGTTTGTTCACAGCCAAAATTTCTCGCAGGTCGTCAAACTTAATTTTTTTTTCCTGATACATTCCCTTGGCAGTGCGATCCTTTTAAACCCATAGAAACACAGCTTCACTGACGTTCTGTGGCACTTAGAATGCACTATTGTTTTCCACAGCAAAGCTAGAAATTTATTGTACAAAAAAAAATTCTTTCCTGGGAAACTGATCTCCTGTGGAATTAAGTGTAGAGTGGGCGTCTCAGAATGCTCGGCTGCTGTATGATGATTGGAGGAACCTTTAAAGTGGCTGGAAATTCATTTTGATTGTCAACTACATCACAGCCTTTTCAGTTTATTTGGACAGATTTTTATCAAGTAACAGCTGCTCTTTGTCTGTTTTTCGAGCGATAAAGCATACTATTTTTATTTGTACATGCTCTATTGTAAACTAACCATACTTATAGTGTTCCTAATTTTACTCCTCGTTTAGTTTAGTAAATTTCAATCATTTAGTAAAGTACATTAGCTAGCTGTGCATATTGGCAGTCACTGCGAGAGACTCAAAATTAAACAGTAGGGTAGATTCATGGCCAGGATTGATTGGCTCAGAAGTCAGGGTGACAATAACTGGTCAGTGGGCAGTGGTTCAATCCCCAGTACCACCACTGTTGGGCCCTTAAGCAAGGCCATTAACCCTCAGTTGCTCAGTTGTATAAAAATGATAACTGTAAGTCGCTCTGGATAAGATGCAGTAAATGTAACTGGTCTTTCCAACTCTCCTAGTGATAAGGTGAGCTGGCTGCCTGGAAGTGGTATAAACAGAATGTACTGCTGGACTTTTAATGAAACCATGTCAGCATATTTGCTCAAAACTGGGTTTTGGGGATCTGCTTATCTTTGATAGGGTGTTCACAATTCTTTACATGTAAATATTGGAATGTAATAGTGGTCAAAATTTATAATGTAGGCCTAAAATGTGCTTGCCCTGTTTAACAGATCACGAGCCACTACTTGGTTGATACCCTGTGATGATCCTATTCAGGGTGAATTTCCTCTCCATGGTTAGGGTTCCAAAGATTTTGTATGATCCTGTCCAGCTACTGAAGAATGAGTGAATGAATGAATGATAAATTCAATCTGCGTAAAACTACAATACATATTAATATCTCTTACAGTTGAGTGTGAAAGTTAGTGTTTGCGGTTAAACAAACAGTTAAGCATCTCAAAACTCAATAGATAAATTGACAGACAGACAGACAGACAGACAGATAGACAGATAGATAGATAGATTTTTTTTTTGGTATTGATATACTATTTTAATCTAGCAAAAGAAATATGACTTCTGCACACACACACACACACACATAAAAAGTTAGCATGCACATTGCGGCACACGGAGAGCAGTTGGGGGTTTAGGTGCCTTGCTCAAGATCACTTCAGACATGAAGGGGGTGGAAAAGAAGGTGCTGATCATTCCCCCCACTGCCACATATTTTTCCTGCTGGTTTGGAAATTGAACCACTGAGCTTTTGGTCCCAATCTCACTTCTTTAATTGTCAGGCCACAGCCAACCCCAGGCAGACAGACAGACAGACAGATAGAGTTAATAGTTCTATATAAGCTCTAACAATCTGGTGTGCTGTTCAGGGTGTACCATGCCTTTGCACGGAGTTGGCTGGAATGATCATCAGCCTCCCTGTGGCCATAATAAAGGATAAAGGATAAATGGGAAAAGCTAAATTATCACAAGAAACGTTGCTTGTGGTAGTAAAGGAAGTACTAAAACTTACCACACTAAATGTCATTAAACACACAGCAGTCTTTTATACACATCTGTATAAGCTGTGTCTGGTCGTACTTAAAGGAAAACATCTGGACTTTTTTTTTGGCCTTATTTTCCAATTTGTTTTATTCAAGTTTTTTCCCATTCCTTTTTGGAAGTAGGGATAAAAATGATTTAAATTGATCCAGTATTATTAAGAACACAACTCCAAAATATCACTGTACTGGCCAAACAACCATGCTAACTCAAACTGAGGTGTTTTTAACACTAAATATCATTATAAAGGCCTGAAAACATTATACACTTGTATCTGTTTACATTACTAGCCTCAAAGAAACTGAAGATAATTACTGTTTGTATCTAGTTTTTCCAGTCTCTGATGCAGCGTTCCATTCAGTGCAAGCAGTCAGTTATTACACGGAAAATGTTTTCTGATGCTTACAATCAGAGACATTGCGCGATTTCCAAGTAACAAAGGAACTTCTGCCATTACTTTGGAAAAATACTTTTATATAAATTCTGAGTGACTCCTCTGTTCTTACTCATATTGGACCAATGACAGTTATTTTTGTCTCTTTTAAAAAAACACACACACAAATCTTTCCTCTAAGTCATAACATTTATGGGAAACCTTTTAGGATATTTCTTCAGACGTCCACGTAAGCACCTGTTGCTTTCATTCAGAAAGGATCAAGTAAAAGAGTGATGTGTCTCAGAGAGGAAAATGTGCTATTCTCTTCTTCGGGTGAAAGGTAGACGGAATAAAGCCTGAGAAAGATGGATGTACATCTTATGCATAGAGAAAATCCTGAATAAAGGGTCTTCCTCCCTCCCTAGAGAAATCTATTCTCAGTTCAGTGGCAAAAAAAAAATCTTTGCATGTCGTCTCTCTGCTTGTCTGTTGATGAGAAAACCAGCTGATGTCTAAGTGAAAAATGGAGCAGTGATGAAGGGAGTTTTACAGATGTTATACTGTACATGCTTTATAGGTCATCTATGAATGGTTATTTATCATGACATTTAAAATCCTAATATGTCTATCTTGAGTAATATTGTGATTAATTGATATACTGAGAGTAACTGAGTTCTCCTTGGCTTTAAACAAGCATTAAACTACATTATAGCATCACGTGGAATAAAGTACGTGCTCTGCACAATAGATGTGCCGAGATATTCGGAAATCCGGACACTTAAAAAAATCATTTCCTGACATGATAAATGAAAGCTTTTGAATAATAATGGATTCTGTCTACATGCTTCCTGAGAAATCCCAAACATATGCCTTCAGGCTGTCCAGTCCTTTTCACCATGGCTGCTTTCCATATGGAACGGGTTACCTGACACAGAACAGAGGTATTTAAGTGAGCCTTACCTTTCTATCCCTATCACCCATGTTCTCTCTCTCTCTCTCTCTCTCTCTCTCTCTCTCTCTCTCTCTCTCTCTCTCTCTCTCTCTGTTAATACTGTGAACACAGTTGAGCATTTGCTGAAAGATGAAAGACAGATGAAA
>JAOUQZ010000027.1:5265390-5277512 GCA_028564935.1 Neosilurus hyrtlii
AACCCAGTTTATATATATATATATAAACTGGGTTATTAAAGGCCGGCCATGTCTCGTATTGTCTATGGTGAGAGACATGTAAAAGAACCATTGCTGTCTTTCGTCAAGAAAGTGTACCAATGTGCCCACGATGGCCTGGCAAGCTGTCCAGTATGTACTCAGCCTCGCCCTGAGTCCGCTGATATGGGCACCAGCTTCCCCGCGACCCTAATTAGGATTAAGCAGTTCAGAAAATGAATGAATGAATGAGTTTTTATGTTCTCCCTGTGCTTGCAAGGGTTTCCTTCAGGTACTCCGGTTTCCTCCCACAGTCCGAACAAATACACATTAGGCTAATTGGCTAACTGCCCCTGTGTGAGTAAAAAAAAAAAAAATAATAATAATAATAATAATAATACATTTTATTTAAAGCGCCTTTAGGGGCACCCAAGGACGCCGTACAAAACAAAAAAAACAGTTCAGGATAATCAACATAAACAACACAATTAAAAACCAAAACATGAAAGGCAGAGTGGAGAAAAAAAGATTGAAAACAAGGTTACAAACAGTATGCTGTGCTAAAAAGATGGGTTTTGAGTTTGGAAATGAAGATGAGGAGAGAGTCGGTATTGCGAAGGTCAGGAGGAAGTGTATTCCAGAGCTGGGGAGCAGAGCGACTGAAATGGTTGTGTGCATGTGTGTGTTGGCCCTGTTATAGACTGGAGATCTGTTCAGGGTGTACCCTGCCTTCTCCCAAAATCGGCTGAGACAGCCTCCAGACTCCCCATGACCCTAGTAGGATTAAACTGTTGGGAAAATAAATTAAGGTAGACTTGCTAAGGAAAGATACTTGTTTCATAATATGTGAAACATATTTTGATTATTATATGTGATAGAATATACAGACTGTGAAAGGCTCAACTGCACGCAAATCAAGACAAGTAGCCTACATGCTTAAACCTATTCACGGCTAATGGGAAAACATTCTGGAGGAGGTCATAACTTCAATAGTTTTTCAGTAGCCTGCCACATCTCCATCTCAAGTACTGTGCTGCCATATGTCTGCCTCCAGGGGGGATCCCTTATAATAAACGTATCTTAAGGAGGCCCAGGCAGTCAGGGTGATTGTGGGTAGACAATCATCCAGTCAACAGTCCTCTTATTCCTTCTCTATAAGCGATGGAGAGGAGAGATGGAGGAACAGGACGAAGGGAGGGGATGGTAGGGTATAAGCAAAGGATATTATTTCAGGGCATGGTGATTTAGTATCATTCACAAGTGTGTAGAAAGGATTTTGCAATGCAGGTGACTGTTTGGCAGAGGCAAATTGACTGAACCTATTCACTGGCCTATTAGATACAGGACACTTGGAAGACACAGGACTATCATTCCATCACTCTGAGCAATATTACATGTCATAGAGCCTATAATGATGACCCGAAGCTTTTTATCTCAGTGTACGCTTCAGTGGTCTAGGGCTCCAAGCACCGATAGAGCGCTGCACCACATCGCAAATCTACCACCCAGATGATTTTAAGTGAACACTGCTATAAATATACTGGTTTGACATTTTCTCTAAGGCATATATGAGTCATTGAGGCTTGCAGAAGCTTTGGGTAGTGGTCTTTCAGTTTCCTAAGTCACGGTAGGACATCAGGCTTATTAGAGACACCCTAGTTGAACTTTTTATGGAAGTTTGGAAGTTTTACTCCGTTTCTGTAGTGACATAATCAACAACAGTCATGTTTCTGTATCCTTGAACAGCACACAAAGCTCACTAACTGTAATTTTCACCAAACACCACATGGAAGTGTGTATAATATTTTTAATGCATTTTTTTTCAAAGGGATAGAGAGAGAGACAGATAGATTGGTAGAGGGAGAGAGAGCATTTTCACAGTGCTTGCAAGAATAAGTATGTGCTGCTCTTACACCTTGAGCCTGAAACAGTGTGTTCTTTGTTTTGAATCCTGCCCAGTTGTACACACATCGAGGTTACGGGTGGAAACGAAAACAAGAGGACCACCATGCCCATTCATTCCCCATGATACTCCTTCAGCATTTTAATGCACTGGCTCTTTTCAGTAATGGACTTTGCAGGCGTCTAAAGCTTAGACGCACAATAGGATCGGGGGTCTGCTGTGCATGTCAGTCACACACGAATGAATCATGTAAGCTTAAGCCCTTCCATGCCTTAGAGGAAATATTAAGATAAATGGACGATGAGGATCAGATATGACAGACCCGCGAGAAAGAGACCAGCAGGATATGAGAACAGTATGGTACTTAATGCAATAAAATTTAGAAACGTTGCTCAACATTGCTTCCAAATCCTTACAGCAAATCCAGACCCAAGTTCAAATTTTAATTGTGGATTTTAGTACATGATATTCATCCACTGAACTGTTTACCAGCTTTAGACTGAGTAGCAGCAGAGTGATTGTCAGGTCTGATTGCTAATGTCTGGAGACATTGAGAGTAGGGGGGGGGGCATCCAAACAAGAAGCAATGAGTGACAAGCAACCATGCAAAGTCAATGAAAGCCAGCGAAATGAGTGACGAGAGGCAGACATCCTGATTTCTGTCAAAATAATGCTCGAGGTGGTGGGAACGCCATGCTGGAGCCTGCACTAATTTTATATCTGGGTCAGGGGCATTTAGTGACTTCCTTGGCTATCTCCAGCAGTTTCTGCTATGGTTAAGGGTTTCCCCAAATGGTTGCTATATTGTTTCTCATAATCGCTGTTGTTTATAAATTATTAATTGAACTGACTATTGCAGATTCCTTTTTTTGTCCTGAAATGCTTTCTCTAGCATCAAGCGTCTACATTTGTACACAGGAAGATCTTCCTGTTTCTCTTAGATACAAAAAAATGCTTTACCCATGCTGCATTTCTGCAAAATTGTAAGGCTTAATGTGCCCAAGGCGATACTTAAATAGTGGAAACTGACAGAAATAGTCAAGGAAGTCCCGAATAAACGTGAGTGGGATATGCATTCATGTCAACTATGCTCAACACACCTTGATTCCTGTTGCCAAGCTCTCATTTACTCACTATTCTAAGTATTACCCATAAGCTCTTAGGTTATTTTTAGTGCCTGTTATAGGTGACTGGAACTCTCTATTCCTTTCAATATAAAGAGTAACCTGTGACAGGTTCAGACTCCAATTTCTCACTCCAATGGTAACTACATACCTTATTTAATGCATTTATTTTCTAAGCCAATTAATCCTAATTAGGGTCGCGGGGAGGCTGGTGCCCATCTCAGCCGGCCTTCTTACTTTGAGGCGGACGTGCTAACCGTTGCATCATTGTGCCGCCCATACCTCATCTATTGATTTGATTTTGAATACAAAGCATGAAAAGAGTAGAAACCTGAGTAGGAACTGATAAATGATGCGTCTCCCAGCTCTTGATCCCCTTTTCGTGCCTGAACCAGGTTAGTCTTTGAGTAGAGTTTTTAACATTCCCCCGGTCTCTGTGGGGGTTTCCTCAAAGTTTACTGCTTGACTCCATCCTCTCAAACACATGCTACTGAATGTTTAGCTAGGCTAAATTGCCTCCAGCTTTGAATGTAGAGAATGTGTGCACAGTAGACTGGTTTATTTCCACTTCACACCCCGTGAACCTGGGATCCTGGTCCATGACCCTGGGATCCACATGACTCTTATCAGAATAAAGTGCTTACTGTGGAGAAATAAAAAATAAGTAAATGGATATTAGGACTTTAAAAAATTTATCCTCGTATATATAGTTGCTTGGTGGGTTTTAGCAATATTTTGTGCATGACTTTTAAAACCTAAGCAGATAATTGTGGCCAAATTGTGCATAAATACTAGTCTCATTAGGCCAGGGATGTCCAAACTTATCCGCAAAGGGCCGGTGTGGATGCAGGTTTTCATTTCAACCAAGAAGTAGCCACACCTTCCACCAGTTTCAATCACTGAATTAAAAAAAAAACTTACAATGCACATTAGTGTTTCAATTTCGAAGCCGGGTGGCAGCCATCTTGGAGAGACCACCTTCTCTTAAGATCACAAAATGGAGCTGTTGAAAGCCAACACAGCTCGAAAATCCTGTAAATTTTACTGTTCGTAGTCAGAATACATAAATTATTATATCTTTACCAACATTTTCCCTTATATCTTTAATTCGTTTAAATTTATCTTTAATTCGTTTAAAATTTCAAATAAAAAAAAGCTCTGCATAGATGAAATTTAGGAAAAACAAAGGGTTTAAAATGAAATGTACACCTTGGGTGTAAGTATCTCAATTTTCTTCATCTTTTTTGTTCGCCATTTGAGTATAACTTTCAACGTTAAAGTCGTCTCACCAAGACGGCACCAGGCTGACTTCAGGTTTTGCCACATGCAAACAATAGATCCAACCACCTTCTCATTTTACACAGGTGGAAGGTGTGGCTACCGCTTGGTTGAAGTGGAAACCTGCACCCACACCGGCCCTTTTGGACACCCCTGCGTTTCTTCTTCCTTTTGTTATCCGCACCCAACCATTTCCAAGCAAAATCTCAAGAAAGGCTTCGCCAATCCTCATCAAACTTTGCTGACCATCTCCTTTGACATTTTCCCTATAAAAGCCTACCATTTTCGGAACATTACATTAAGATATGATTGATTTATTAGCAATGCTGTCTATAATTCACTGTGACCGGCACTCAATCCAGTCCCTGCGTTGTTGGACTATACCATGTGAATTTTAAGTGAGGTGTGGTGGAGGTGACAGACATAGACACATTCTCTCTGTGTCATATGCTCTGCTGTGATGAAGCAACACACACTCTTTCAGTGACAATTAAAAAAATGATGTGCTTCGCAAACAAACAATCATATCATACCTGCGATGTCTCCTCCATTAAGCTATTTGCTGAGGTGGACATCTTGTTCTGTAGGTCTTTACAGTGACCTAATTATAAACTACAATATCATCTGAATGTTATTTGCAGACTTTCACCCTGACTTACTCTCTCACTCATTTGCTGAACCTTACTTAATCCTACCAGGGTCAAGGTCAGACAACACTGGGCAATGGCGGATTAAAAAAAATTTTTTTTTAGAAGTAAAGCTGGTTCAAATTAAATTTGCTGATGTGTGTTGGAGCATGGTCACAGGAATCTGTCCAGTTTAATTCCTGTTTTATAGTCATGGAGGTCTGTGAGAATAAGTAGTTATGGAGTGACAGAGACAGGCCTCAGGCTGTAACCCAGCTGGACTGTGTGTTATGGTTTCAGGCCACCGCTGAGGAGTTTCCTTCACTCGTAACCAAACCTCAGCTTTTGAAGCTAAATGCTCAATTATAGAGGCTCTACAATTGTGGCATTTTGAAGGTCAAAGATCTTATTAATCCTACTAAGATCATGGGGAGGCTGGAGCCTATCTTTGCAAACTCTAGGTGAAGGTGGGGTACACCCTGAACTGCTCAGCAGACCACTGCAGGGCCAACACACATAACCATTCACACTCAAACCTAGGGGCAAGTTAAGTAGCGTTATTTTCATAGCATGTCTTTGGACTGTTGGAGGAAACTGGAGTACTATGAGGAAACCCATGCACGCACGGAAAGAATATGCAAACTGCACAATGAAAGCCCTCATCAAGCCTGAGACTAGAACCCTCCTGCTGTGACGTGAAGTGCTAACCATTATGCCACTCCAAGTCAATGCCATGAAATAACAAATTGGTTGTGCAAGAATTTTTATTTGATTTGATTTTATGTATTTATTTATTTGTTTATTTTGTAATTTTTTTTTTTTCATTTTACATGATGGTGAAGAGATCCACCATCAATATGAAGACACAATATCTCCAGCTATGTTATCATAGCTATTCCATGGGGGGTAATGGATATGAAATAGACCTGCATTTGTTTGGGTGCACTGCAGTGTCGTACACTTGAGAGTAATTTATTAGAAGGATGCTTGTTGTGGTAAATGTGTATCTCAGATTGCACACTCTTCTGGGGACCAGCCTTTTGTGTTCCTTCCATAACATGGTTGTGCCTTCATTGAAAAACGCCTTTACCGCATCAGATTATGTTTTTCCAGTACCTTAAAAAAAATAATGCTTAAAATATTAAATTAAAGCCTATAGCTTCGGAAGACGTGTGGGTTCTCAGACTCCAGCACAAAAGATCCACCATGTGAACTGACAGCCTTCAATGAGGCAAGTGCAAAAGTAATAACACGTTGCCTTGGCAACCATACTAGGTTATATATCGCACTATAATTGCATTAGTGACAGTATGTTTTCCAATATTGAATAACTGACTGATATTTTCTGCAATAAATTTTCATTTTCTCTTTTCCCCGGAGTGGGACAAAAATTAGATATCATCCTTTGGGGTGTATCAAAATGAATTTGGATTGGATTTACTTCCCATATCATACAAAAAACTGCCAGTGAATTTTACACACGCACTTAAATATTAAAAATATTTCCTTAGTACAAGATATGAGTATTTTATATACACTATATTTTACTAATGTATATCTTTTCGTCCTACTTATTATCACCTGCACCCACTCCTTATTGACAGAACTGTGTGTTTCTGAGCTATGCTGTGTTACTGTTTTCCATTTGTGCTTTTTAATTAACCCTTTAAGCCCTGGAATAAAAATGCATATTCTGTTTACTGCTCTCTATACAGGGCAGCAGGTGCTGGCTTATGATCCGAAGGTCAGGGGTTCAAGCCCCACTATAACCAAGTTGTCACTGCTGCCCCCCAGTGCCACTAACTAAGTTATCAAAGACCAACTATAACTCTCACTGTCTATGGTGAGAGGCATGTAAAAGAAAAACAAGAAGAGTAGGCCATTGGCTTGCCTCAGCATGTTTCAGTCTGGTGAGCTGTTCAGGGTGTATCCTGCCCTTGCTGAAATGGGAACCAGCCTCCGCGCGACCCAAATTAGGAAATGAATGAAAATGAATGAATGCTTTCTATACAATTTCTATGGAAATGGTAGAAAGAATTTGTAGTGATCCTTAGTCATCATTAAATGTTAGGGTGTGGGGTGGTTGGACCTTTACCAGCCAACTCGGAGTGAAGGCATGTACACCCTGATGCAGAACCAACACACACACAGAACCACACATTCATATTCTCACCTAGGTGCAATAGAGAATACCCAGTTAGCCTAATGTGCATGTCTTGAACTGTGGGAGAAAACTGGAGCCCAAGAGGAAACCCACAGAAGCACTGCCAATTTAATACCTTGAACCCAGGACCCTCTTGCTGTCAGGTGGTTATGTGGACCACTACAGCACAGTGTTGCACTCATCATTTGCTGGACCGATTAATCCAGCTATGTTCGCAGTGAGGCTGTAGTCTATCTCAGCTGACACTGGGCGAAGGCGGGATAGCACCTGAACAGCTCACCATCACCAGACCATCACAATTCGCCCGAGTAGTAATAATGTAAAGAGAAATTTTTTTTTTGCAACGTTAGAGCTGAAAGGTTTGTATAGGTCAGGGTTGCCGTTCCAGGGATTGCTACAGGCGTGATGTGAGAATACACCCTGGACGGGACGACTCCCCATTGCAATTCACCATGCACAAATGTACAAATAAGTGTAACCAGTCCACATAGCCTGACGAGAGTAGAAGAAACCAGAGAACCCAGAGGAATCCCAACATGGGAAGAACTGAAAACTTTAAGAATAAACTGTATATGTGTTACCCAACTGGATCTGTGTTACCCAACTGGCAAATTGGAAAATCAAATATACATCCATCTACTACTCCGAGTTGACATTTCAGTTCTTAGGTTCCATTCCTGAGTCAACAATATTTTTTTATATTTTCCATCAGACTTAGTAGGGGCTATAATCTAAACGGATGATTTCAGTGTCTATAAAGATTTTATAGTGAAATCTACTGCAAATTATTTTCTGAACTGGCCAGTGCGGGCCCTTTGTTTTGTTCAAATGGCCCCCGACATTTTGGCACAATGAACTGCCCTGGTCTGCAGGAGATGGCTGTATATTATGTATTATAACATGCAGGAGGGACCTAAGCTGCTATAAATTGTTATACTTCTCAGACAAGGCTGTAACCTTTCACTGCTTTTCCCATAGTCTTCAGGGAGGGAGTGAACTGGCAAGAAAGAAAGTCCTGAGAATGAAGACTATTGCGATTCTTTGAAGAATCTCCAATGATATAGATCTATTTTATTCACAAAGATAGATACCACTGTGTAGGGAATAAGGTATTATGAAATATAGGTATATATTTGAAATTGTGGCCACAATGCTCTCAAATTCGGTGCTGTTTCTAATCCTGTATTGCACGAGATAGAACGAGACATGCATTTGTCACCTGGAGTAGATTTTCGTGTTCATTCCGGATAAGCAACAGCCTTGAGGAGTAAATTAAGCCGACTCCTTATTACTCCACCAAAGTCACGTCTACCATTCATCTCCGAGCTCCATGCAGTCTTTTCTCCGACTACACAAACACAGTGGCAGGACTGGAAAGTGAGAGAAATGAGTATATGATAACAACAGAAGAAAGCTCCATTCTCATCTTTTCTTGCTACATTTTCTAACATTTCTTTAAAAAATGGGGCATTTTTAATTAAGTTGCTGCGAATAAGGGAGAGCAAAGTATGGTAGCAAAGAAATTTTTCTTAAAATTATATTTCACTCTGGGAGCTTAATTAGGAGATCCTGTTTTTCTTCATCGTAAGAAATGAAGTGAAAGGAAGCTTAAGGAAACTTGAGATTAATTACTCTTACGTTAGTGCCGCTAAGAACCAGAAGCCCTGTGGATGCCATGCTAGGGCTTGGTGAACGTTTTCACTATGTACAATGGAAAAAGGAAGGAGTATGATTCAGCAGGTCTGGTTCTGGCAGCAACGTCTGTCTGAATGCCGGAGAAAAAGTCATATGAGCCGGGTAAAAGGCCTTACTGCCAAAACACAAGCTGTGGTGTGGTGAAAGCCACATTTGCAGAGCTTGAGCATTCTTTGGGAATTATGCTCAGGGTTTTTACCTGAACTACAGCACAGCTGAGATATTAAAATGCTAAGACATTTTTAAAAAATTGAATATCTGCATTAAAGGTGCATTAGTTGAGTTGGGTTAATATTGCAGCTGCAGTGGTGAGGTAGGTGAAGTAGAAAGCTAGAATTATATGTTGTTGTTTTTTTTTTTTTTTTTTACTTCTCAAACTCTCCTCCCATTCCCGTCATGCACACAACGGCACAGCCCCAGTATCTGAGCTGGTTTGTGGTGTTCATCGGTTTGGAATTCATCATTACCGTTTGTTTTATCCATTAGGCCATTAATAGCCAAATTATACCACTATATACAGACGAAATTTCCTCATACAAAGAATGGTTACGAGTGCTTTTTCTGTCCGATTTCTTCATTGCAATGAATTTTCATGAGTTTTTCAGCAGACCAACACAACCATTGTTAGCTAGCTAGTCTTGTTAGCTGCATGGGGATTTGATGCTTTTTACAGTACTACATGAATTTCAGTGATGGGATTTTCTTTAAAACATTAGCAAACATGGCTTTCTGTGATAAAATGGTATTGGCTTGATTTGGACTGTAAAGCCAGACACTTAAAACAGTTTACTGCTTTATACATATTCCATTTATATACATACCCATGAGAAACATTCCACCTCTTCTTTCTAGCATTAAATTCCTCCATCTTTGAATTTTCTTTTTATATAAACCCCATTTCGGCCAGTTTCTACCCTCAAGCCGTTTTTTTGCATGCTAAACTACAGCTAACAAATGGGGAGCATGAAGGCTAACCCACAGTTCTTCTGAGCTGCATGAAGACACATAATCATGCTGCTGATGTTACATCACAGGATAGCGGAATGCACTTGGGGGTGAGGACAATCTTTGTCTTCCATATACACAGTCTCACGCATGCCTATAATTGGCTATTGTTGATGTGATTGATAGGAGACATAAAGCATAATATCCTGGTCACATCATGGCCAGTTCTGCTTCTTTAATTCATGGGACTTATGACATTTCTTGCCATTGTGTATGTTGGAGTCATGGCATTTTTCAAAATATTTGCTACTTACTGAATTAATTGTTTTTAAAAAAGAGCACTGGGGAAATGCAAACCATGCTTTGCCAAGCTCAGCAATCCCCCCATTTGAGCCCCTTATTTCACACTGTTAAAGGATCCTTTAAAAATTCCTGGATCCAGAATTTGATCCAGATTGTCTCCAAAATCTAATGAAGTCTTCCCTATTCAAAGCCCTGCCTCTGGTAGACATTTCATTGAATAACTTTTTTTGTTTGTGTAATCTTGCAAAAAAGCATTACCTGATTGGCAGAGGTAGAGACTGAGACAGGAGTGATGAAAACAGCCTTTGATAATTTTAAAACTGTGTTTAAACACATACCTTTTTATCATGTTCTGTGTCTTGTAATTTGTACTAGTAGGAAATAAAAAAATAAAAAAATTAAAAAATTCAGATATAGCACCAAAAGATTCAGTAAATTTAAATTTCCTTTTAGTAAAAAATTCAGTAATTTAGTAAAACATTCATTAATTTAGTAAAAAATTCATTAATTTAGTAAAAAATTCATTAATTTAGTAAAAAATTCAAAAAACATTCAGTAATTTCCTGTATTATGTATTTTTAATGTGGAGTATACACAAGAACAAATATACATGCATGATGAGTACACTCTAATGAATCTAAGATTGCACTGCAATGTATGTAATTATGCAAGGACTATTTGTCTTTTTTCCCCTAATGGATGCTGTGCTGAGAATCTGTAGAGAATGGTTCTGCTCTTCTTTGGGGATGGATGCATTTACAAATGCATTGCCTATTATTTTCTCTTACATGAACATGCAGTATATGTAGATGCATATAGATGTGAACTGGACAGAACAAGGGCCAGCTGCACTGCAAAATTCCTGCATATAAAGGACTTTTTTTTTAAAGAAATACATGCGGATGATATATAAATGAGTAAATAAATAAATACATACATGAAGAGCAAACCCAGCAGAACCACTCCAGGAGGCAGCCAGGATCTGAACTGAAATTTAATTGTTTGTTTATTGTAAGGGAACATATCAGGGCTTCTATGACTACCACCTGCTTGTACAAAAAAAAAAAAGAGCAGTTCTATGGAGGAAAAGCAAATGTAATGCCATTTTGCTCGAGGTTTTAATATCCTTTACAGAGTGCAAAGAGAAATCCTTACTAATGCAGGATTAGACATGTAGACGATCACTGCTGGTGCGGTGGGAGTTCTTAGGGATTTGTGAAGTGTTACTGCTAGAAAGTGTTCGGCCGGTAATTGCAGGTTGAAATTTCTCTAGAGAAAATGTAAGCACAAACAATAGCCGTGATTGGCACTTGAGGTGGCTGGAGCCAATTTTATGTTCAGGGTGAGAATAGGAAGAAAGAAAGCAGTAAGTACAATAAAAATGGCTGCAGGAATGGCGAAAAGGACAAGTGAAAGGCACAATGGAAGTGTTGGACACCTGGTGCTGTTCAAGCACATCTCTATTTGCAACAAACATTGTTAGCATTTTGATGACAGACCACAAAAATTTGCGTCTGTAAGGCTGTACACCTGCAAGACAGGCAGCTTTAAATCAGGAAGGTAAAGTCACACCAACTGCAATTTGTTCTACCAAACATTGTTTATACTATTACAATTTGTTTTATCAGAACTTCATCATGGGCAGCACGGTGACGTAGTGTTTAGCATGTCCACCTCACAGCAAGAAGGTCCTGGGTTCAAGTTCTGGGCTTGGACATTCCTGTGCGAATTTTGTGAATCCTTTGTGAAAATGTTCTCCTTGTACTCGTGAGGGTTTCCTTTAGGTACTCAGGTTTCCTCTAACAGACCAAAATTGTGCATCCATTCAATAATTAATTTTCTAAGCCGCTTATTTTAAATTATGGTTTCATGAAGCCTGGCGCCTATCTCAGCCAACTCTGAGCCGAGGTGAGGTACAACGTGAACAGCCCGCCCGGCCATCGCAGGGCAACACATATACAACCATTCACACTCACTCTTACACCTAGACATCATTTGGAACCACCCAGTTTAGCCTACTGTGCATGTTTTTGGACTGTGGGAGGAAACTGGAGTACCCGGAGGAAACCCACGCAAGCACGGGGAGA
>JAOUQZ010000027.1:5285807-5308261 GCA_028564935.1 Neosilurus hyrtlii
CACACACACATATATATATATATATATATATATATATATATATATATATATATATATATATATATATATATATAGAGTCTTGCTGCTCTGACAACCAGGTTTTCCTCATTTGATTAATAAAGTCATCTATCGATCAAGCTCTCTATATATAAATATTTGGTTAACAAAGGATGGTAGACATTATTAGGTTCGTACAACAAATTTACTAAGTGTAATAAGATTTCAATCTGTAAAAACAAAGAGTTAAAAAATTCCATATAGTAATCCATTTCCATCTGCTTCATATCAGCTTTAAAAACTTTAAACTCCTTTTGGTGAAAGGCTATTTAACAAACACAGACTAGCATTTTGGTCAGTGCATATTTACATGACCTTTGGGCACGTGAATTTAAGTAAAAATCATAGCACAGCTCCTTTAAACTAGGAATTTCGATTTAAACAATGAAACACAATTAAGACTTGTCTGGCAGCACTGCAAATCATGGCCAGGAGCCTATAAGAGATAATCGGCCTGAGGTCTTGTCTATGAGGAGATGACAGACACTTGCTTCTCTGTCACCTAAAGCTATCACTAGCCATTCGGTTGCGTCTGTGAGCTCATACTTGGGGGTAGAAAGTGCTTTCCTCCAAGTGTATTATGCCCCTCCTGAACATGCATCAGTCTGAAGAAAGCATGGAGGAAGCATGTGCTTGCCTTCAGCCTTCCTGGTTAGTGGTGATCATGTGAGCATAATTGGCTCTGAAACCCCATAAAAAAAAATCTGTTTACAGCTCTATTTATTGTTGTGAAATGTCCATGATATATTTAGTTACTTCTAAGCACATCAGAGAAGCTACATGCTGCACTGCACAGATAAAACACAAGGAAAAACCAGCTTTCTATGCACTGACAGGAGGAAACAGAGACAATACGTCACAGAGTGGGAACACGCTGAGAGTCCTTTTATACTGTGAGGCTGATTAGAGCAGAGTGCTTATAGGTGTGCTGTGTGTCATGTAATATAAGTGTCATAAGTCGTGTGATAGGCGATGTTGAGGTGCATGTTGGGAAGTGTAGTGTGAATGTTCAATTCAATTCGGGTTTATTTGTATAGCGCTTTTTACAATCGACACTGTCGCAAAGCAACTTTACATAGTAAAAGTAACTTAAAAAGGAATTTAAACATTTTTCTACAACGCCTACACATACCTAATGAGCAAGCCCGCGGCGACAGTGGCAAGGAAGCCTATAAGAGATAATCGGCCCGAGGCCCTCAGTTGACACAAGGAAGAAAGCTTGAGAGGAACCAAGTTGGGAAGGGAAACGCATCCTCATTTGGGTGAAACCACAAAATACAAACCAAACGTTGCACACTCTTTGGACTTAGTGAACTTATTGTACAACTGCGTAACAGGTTCATAAAAGTTATTACCGAAGGACTTAATATCAGAAATGATATTTTAAATATTGTAATTTAATTTAGTCTATGTCACTGGCAGGTAATATCTGATAACTATAGAGAATTAATGTATTAACATACATAAAGTACAGTAAACAGTACAGTGCAAACTGGAGTGTATATAGTATAGCATATAGTACTGAAACATATGTTATGAACAGTACAGTATATAGTATAGGGCGGCACGGTGGCATAGTGGTTAGCACATCCGCCACACAACAAAAAGGTTCGATCTCTGGGTTCTGTCATTTCTGTGTTTACATGTTCTCCCTGTGCTTGTGTGAGTTTCCTCCGGGTACTCGGTTTCCTCCCACAGTCCAAATAAATGCATATTAATCTAGTTGGCTGCTCCAAATTGACTGTAGGTATGAGTGTAAATGGCTGGGTGTATGTTGCCTATGTTTCTGGTCTGGCAAGCTGTTCAGGGAGTACCCCAGTGTTGGCTGACATAGGCACCAGCCTTCCCGCGACCCTAGTAGGATTAAGCAGCTCAGCAAATAAGTGAGTACTGCAGTACTGAACCATACAATACAAACAGCAGGATAACAGTCACAGAACACGTGAAATGTGACAGATCCTCCATGACCAGCACCTCACAGCATTCATCACATTGTCAACACTTTTTGTATCTACCGGAAGTCAGGACTTATTTGATGCCTCAGTCAAGCCAGGCATGCTTTATGTATTTTATGTTATTTGTTGTTGCTGTGACAACACATCTGTTCCCTCGTCAGCTATGTTTTTTTTTCCTCTGCTGTGTGGTTCAGACACAAAATAGAATTTTTTAACCAATATAGCCTTAAAATTCTAAAAAACTCTGATGTTTACAAATTGCTGACACTGAAGATTCCTCCATTCACTCACTCATTTTCCAAACAGCCTAATCCTACTAAGGTTGCGTGGAGGCTGGTGCCCATCCCAGCTGACACTGGGCAAGGTAGGGGTACACTCTGAACTTGACAGACCATTGCAGGGCCAACATACACATACACACACATACAACCATTCACACAAGTACTCACACCTTAAGGCAATTTGAAGCAGCCAATTAGCCTAATGTCCATGTCTTTGGATTGTGGGAGGAAACTAGAGTACCCGAGGGAAACTCACTCAAGCATCGTAAAAACATGGAAATTCCACACAGAAACAACGGAGTCTGAGACTTGAACCCAGTAACTTGTTGCTGTGAGGCAGACATGCTCACCACTACATCAATATGTCACCGAGACTCCTTTAAAAGACACCGTGGAAAACATAATCATATCAACAATTGCATGCATATTTTTAAATCCATTTATTTTTATGAAATTCTTAATTCCTGACCAATCAGAGATGAGTATTTAGCAATATTATAGTAAACAGTGGTACATCCATGTTAAATGGTAACTTAGCTGAATGGTTTGAGGTGACATGGCTGTAAATATATACATTATATATACCTGATCTAAAGTCTATTTTGTTGTATATGATTGACCATGAAAGTTAGGGTGAGGGGAGTTGACTGTAGGTCAGCATAAAAAGGAAACTCCTACCAAGCGCTCTACTGCAATGGGGGCTATATCCTTGGCTAAGCTGCTCTGTCCCAGTAAAGAACCCTGATCTCTTTGTTCCTTGCCTGGCTGTCCCATTCATTCACAGAGAGATGCATCGCACTGAGGAGACAAAGGGCATGGAGGGCACGACTCTTGCCAGAGACAGGGTGGGGAAAACAGATGCACAAAAGCTGCTTCCTCAGTGAAAGCATCCAGGAAATCTTCAACCCTGCTGAGAAATCGGTAACCTCAGCTTGTTCTTTAAAGACTTGTGTGTGTGTGTGTGTGTGTGTGTGTGCGTGTGTGTGTGTGTGTGATTTTTTTTTTTTTTTTAATTGCAGGTGCAATAATACACTGTCAGCTCAGGGTACAGTAGTAGTCCCTGTAATCAAAGTGAATTGCAGTGTACTTTTCCTCACTGGCAAAAGAAACACTTACATTGTAAAGCTTGTCTGCGCGGCTTTTTACAGTGTGCTGTCGGCGGTGGCTGTTGAGCTGAAAACAATCTTTCGGCTTGTAGACTCAGAGATGTAAACCTCTGGGACATCTTAATCTAGCCAGAAATACACCCTCACACTCAGCTCTGAGGCTTCACCTGTACAGCATTAATAAATCAACCAACCTGACGGTCTTTCCTCTGCTCTTGCAAAGAGATACGGCATCATTTTCTTTTCTTCTAGAGACAGGCTTGTATTCTCTGAGGATTTCTGCCAACAAAGCTGTCCATCCCAGTATTGGATTCAATGAATAACTTGAAAAGAATGACTGCGTAGCCATGATGAAAATGCCATAGGATGCCAGCATGTTGTGATGTATCACGTTGTTTACTTTGTGGAGTAATGAGAGAAAGGCACGACACTTGCCCTTGACTTGGAAGTCACAAAGTGTGCCAGTCAACTTGCCTTGCAGTAGTATGTTGGAGTTTCAGGTTTCCTGGTTTTTAACCATGCCGTCATTACACCAGATATGGGTGTGTAAGGAGAAAGAGAGAAGGACGGATGAGACAGAAATATTAGACAAGTTGGAAGGCCCTGCTGACCAGATCATCAAAATTGTATGTTAAATCAAGGCAAATGTTCTAAGTAAGTATTTTTTTGTGTCATGCTTTCCATAACACAATGTTGTTTTATTGGTTCACAGTGTCCATTGTCATTGAACCCGGCCAAAAAAAAAAAAAAAAAGGCCCACACTCTACTTTTTTGTTGGGCCACCTTTAGTCTTGATTGCAGCAAAGCTAGCAATGCAATGCACATTAGGCTAATTGGCTGTTCTAAATTGTCTCTAGGCATAAGTGTGTGTGTGTGTGTGTGTGTGTGTGTGTGTGTTTTAGCCCTGCAATGGACTGGGTATTGTATACCTCGCCTTCACCCAGAGTATCAGGGTATACCCTGCCTGTGCCAAGATTCGGATAGGCTCCAGCCTCCCTGCACTGGGATTAGGTGGTGAATGTTCATTCAGTTAAATGAGGAATGAATGAGTTGACGTCCCAAATGTCGTGAGCTGCGGCTCAAATAGTAAAAGAGAGTTTCAGGGAGCATGTGGAATCAATTTCAGACATGAACTGGCACCACAGAGTCCTGACTTTAACCCTTTTGAAAGTCTTTAGGATGGGCTGGAGAAGACTTTTTGGAGTGGTTCAGCTTTCTTGTCATCGGCTCAAGATGTCAGGGGAAAATGAACCCAACTCTGGATGGAAGTTAATGCTGTGATTTTGCTTAGGTTTCTTGAAACAATACTATAGAGATTATATGCTGTAATCAAGGAAAAAGGAGCTCCAACAAAATAACTTTATTTGGCTGGGCAGTGTATGTGGCAGCACCACATTTGATTTATTTATTAAAGTCCCTGGGACTCAAGGTCAGGTCCCTTGTCCTGCAGGTCACCATTCCCTGCATTCCTTTCCTCTTTCTTTCCACATTTCACAGCCGTCATCAGATTAAATGGCGCTTTCCAGTCCCAAGAGCCAGTTTGTTGAGCAGGTGACAACACTGCATCTCAAATTCCTTTCAGTTTCAATCGAAGGCATCTTATTCGATCATCTTACAGTAATCTGATCCCACTGTTGTAAAACACAGCTGTCACAGGAATGAATTATTGCTTTTAAACCTGTCCAATCTATTGATAGGATTCCTAAAAAAAGAGGGCTCTTCTATGGACAAGGGTCAGTGACGTCCCAGGGCTGCTTGAAGGAGCAGTGAAAAGTTGTTATAAGAAGTAACTGCTCTGTTCTTTTTGTTCCTCACAATAAAGTTCTCCTTCGACACCTCCATTTTTGGCCCAAAGGCCCCGTTCACTGAGCTGCCTATGTTGCAAGTCATTCGAGGGGAAATCATTTATTTGTCTTTGTGTCTTCAGCTCAGCCGTGTTTGTTTTAAAGTATTGCGTCTCTTTCTCAGAGAGGGGAAAAACATTAAATCTCCACTTTTGCAAAAATATACACAGCATGATTAGAAAGAAAGATGTGCACTTTACGCACAGGGTTGTACTCATGACTTCCTTAAATCACCATGATCCATCGTTGGAGATGTTCTCAGCCGTCCTGGACCTCATTCCACCCCCTATGATCAAATGGAAAAGAATAAAAGATCCTTCGTTTGGCTGGAAAAACAATGGGGCTTGTTAGGTACAGTGAAGCTTCATGTTCTTAGTGGTGCAGATACACGCCATCGCCATTAATCTGTGATATTTATGGGTCTCCATGCACCGATTTCACCAGGTCACGGTGTTTTATGCTTTAATGAAAACATGGACGTACCATGGAAGCAGATAAAGCTCCCTAAGCCTGAGCAACGTTTGAGTCACGGGGTCAAAGGGGTCATGGTAAGGTTTTAATCGCCTGTCACAGTTGGCAGAAATTTACAGGCTTTTTATACACACGTACACAGAGGTTGCTGACCTGTGTGTGGTCCTCGGCATCATTCAGCCTGGTTTTACACTCCCAGAACAATTAAATGTCGGTCTGCAACTAATCCTTCTCATATATTATATAATTTACTTCTGTTTTTTATTCCTAACTGGGTTATCAAAGGCCAGTCATGTTTCTCACTGGCTGTGCTGGGAGGTATGTAAAAGAACCATTGTTGTCATTCGTAAAGTGTAGGCCATTGGGTTGCCTTCAAAATGTTTCTGCCCTGCGATGGCCTGGCGAGCTGTCCAGGGTGTACTCAGCCTCAACTGAGATGGACACCAGCCTCCCCACGACCCTAATTAGGATTAAGCAGTTCAGAAAATGAATGATGAATGTTGCTATTCTTTTGCTTGGATTTCCATGTAGAGCCAATAAAAGTTGATCTTTATTGGTCTAACCCACCTGATAGTTATTGCTTAGCCTCTACAGGACCAATAAGTAAAGGATATAGGCAGGTAATAGCTCTTTGCTCCTGCATGCCCCTCCTGCTTTTTTGTTTTTTACATTTCTTGTCCTTATTTTATGAATGGCAAACCCAAACCCAACAATAGATCATTTTTCCTTTCTTTATCCCACCAAAGGCATGACCTTTGTTTACAGTAGGTCAATTGCAACTTTCCCTGCAGACTTTACCCTTTAAAAATACCATTAGTGTTAATATCTGAGCTTGTGAGCCAACGCTGGGGTAATAAATGTAGCAGGAAGCGATGATTTCTGTAGCCAAACTGGCCAAATGACCTTTCTTGCGTTTACCTACCAGACTCTGGCTCCCTGCTGCATAATGGATGACCACAAGGCTGAAAAGGCAAGAAGGGAGGTTGGAGAAATGCCAATATTACCTGGGAATTCATTTTTAATGAGGTAAACAGGTCTGTGCGGGTCATCGGGGTGCCTGCAAGATGAAGCCACGTCCCTCCAGTCCTCTGCTCTCTTATTGCAGTCTTGCGGCTCCTGACACTTGACTATGCCGTAGGCAGGAGCCACTTCTTCCTATAATTAGATCCCACTAGCGCTGACATAAAGTGTCTTGCTGCACGTTGGGCTCTTGTGTTTTTCTTTTAGAAGACTGCCATCAATTACAGGAAGAAAAAAGTACTGCCTGAACTTAACAACCATCTTTTTCCCAACCACTCATACCTATGGATAGATCTTTGTTATGAGGCGTATAATGTAAAAGAAAGCAAACATAGTAAATGTCTTACTTGAGTGTACCTACCAACATATGGTTGCATAATGATTTGTTGCTCAGGGATCAAGCATTTTACCTTAAAAGCTGTTAGGAGAACTGTTGAAAATCAGGTCTCAGCAGTTGAAAAGCAAAGCTCACACCTGGTCATGCTGTAAAAGCCCCATTATCTGGTGGTGCTGCTGTGAATAAACCTGGATCATGTCACTGAGTACCTGCAATAGAAATTGGAATGAAGAAGGAGGTAAGCAACATGGTCATTTGGGAAATCCGGACTGCAGGATACTTTGTTGTCTAAATGCCTGGATCATGGGAAACCTGGGAGAACAGGGGCACGGGGGTATGCTAAACACGACTGCTCATGAAGGACGAGGGCAGAGAGAACGTGTGAGAGAAGAGTGAGATGCAGGACAGATGGAAATCTGCTGTGTGTTCTTATGAGGGCAGAGAACTTGTATACCTCCCCCCCGGAAGACACACAGAATAACAACCAGTCATTCTCACAGGTGGTCTAGTGTAGTGTGAAGCGACGCTGGGAAAACTGTCAACAGTGTGTGAGACAGTTTGGCCATTAGCTGAAGACATGGCTTCTTATGACAGTGTGATACGTCTGGGTTGGAATCTGTAATCGAGGATGAGAGAATAAAGAAGGACAAGTACTTCCCCTGTTGATTAATTTATTTGCTTATATTAATCCTACTGGGGTTGGAGGGAGGCTGGAGCCTTTCCCAGCCAACTCTGGGCGAAGGCGGGATACACCCTGAACAGGTCTCCAGTCCATTGCACACATAACCAGTCACACTCACCCCGCAGGGCAATTTGAAAAAGCTAATTAGCCTAATGTGCATGTCTATGGACTGTTGGAGGAAACCAGAGAATCTGGAGGAAAGCACAGGGAGAACATGCAACCTCTACAGAATTATGCCTTTCCTGGGACTCGAACCCAGGACCTTCTTGCTGTAAGGCTTATGTGTGCTAATCACTACACCATCATGCCACCCAACTCAATAGACAATATTGTTGTAATTTTCTTTGCTGTCATTGATATGAATTGAACTAAAAAGTACATCAGCGTTGCGCCATGTGATTGAAGATTGGTATGAATTCCGTCAGTGTCCTGGTGTCTCATCTTCTCCAAAACGAATCCCGGATTACAATCCCACACGGATGGTGCGCATCGTCAACAACGCGTGACCCATCAAGCTGGTTTTGATCAAGCTTGATTCCCCCTCATCAGACAGCACATTTCCAATTCTTTCCTTAGGGAAAAGCCCCCTGGTCTCTCCAACCCCCATTGCAGGCACTCAAAAGCTCTGGGGTCAGATTTCCCCCACCCAGGGAGTGTCATCATCTCCAGAGCTGCTCAGGCTCATTGGAAAATCTTTGAGGGGCATTTCTGCTTGGCAGATTAGAACCGAGTGCATGGGGCAGCTTTGTTAGTGAGTTTATTTCAACCGGGGATCCTGTTTACTAGAAATGCGGGGGCACTGCGTGGGATGGTAATTAAAGCCAGCATGGACTGGGATTCCATTTGACGTGCAGTCTCAGTGTGTGTGTGTCTATTTGTCCGTGTGTGTGTGAAGCTGGCGAGGTTTCAGAACTGGGTATTTACAGAAACATCTGGAACCTACCTTGACTAAAATGATTAGACCATTTAGCTTGACTTCTTGTGATTTATTTATTTATTTATTTGTTTATTTAGTTGTCTATCTATCTATCTATTTATTTATTTATTTTCTCATTGAGCTATTGAATTGGGATTATGGTGATTGGCATCAAATCCTGTCATTGGCAGCATCATCACCCTCATCGAACACATAGACAACCGCATTTTATTTTTCACCCCTCGTTTTATCCTAATCCTGAAATGTATGTTAATGCAGTCTTGGGTTTCTTCCTCCCACCATTCGCTGCTCTACTTTATAGCTTAATGCTCTCACACACTCACACTCACACACACACACACACACACACACACAAACACACATGCCCTCTCTCTCTCTCTCTCTCTTTCCCTTTCTCTCTCTCACCTCACATAGCCTTTCTCTCTCATTATACTTTTTCTCACAAGCACTTTCTGTCTCGCACCAGCTCTCTGTCTCAAGAAACCCCCCCCCCCACACACACACACTCATTTGTTTCTCACACACTCTGACTCTCTCTCATGTGGCTCAGTATAGAAGCATCCCGTTTCAGTTCTCCAGCTTCCAGAGTAAGAGAGAAAGAGAGAGAGAGAGAGAGAGAGAGAGAGAAAGAGAGAGAGAGAGAGAGAGAAAGAGAGAGAGAGAGAGAGTTACAGAGAAATAGAAAGAAAGAGGTAGAGGAGAAGGAGGAGGGGGGTATATAAGAATGGTAGGTGGGAGTGGGGTCTGACCGCAAAGTGTCTACTGTTTAAGAGAAAGGGACTTCTCCCTCCCTCTCTCTCTTTCACTGGCTCCCTCTCTCTGGCTGCAGCGCCAGTAGGCTCCCTGCCTCCGTGGATCACTACTGCTGAGAGAGGAAAGAGAGAGAGAGCGAGAGAGAGAGAGAAAGAAATGACACAACTTGCATCTCTCTAGGGGAAACAAGACAGAACACAGAGAAAAGTCACAAAAGAAGCTTTGCAGATATTTGATTTGATTTTGAATGTTTCCCTGAGCATCACATTGTAGCTAAAGAAGAGTGCATATTTCAGACACTAAGGTAAGTGCAGAGTTACTGACATTGATATGGACCTGTAAGAGTTGTGATGACTGGCTGTGAACTAAGAAGATTATATTTTTTGCACTTTGCTGTTGCTTGACATCATGATTGAAACTGTACTGGGGGAAAAATTATGCAAAAATAAAAAAAAATGAAAGGATGCATACATATCATGCACTTTATATTTTTTACACTGCATTGATTTGATGATACACTTGAAACACTTGTGAGTAATATAAGGTATCCACTGCTTTTCGGGTTATAAGGGAAGTTTTTTGTTTTTGTTTTAACGAGTCATGATGCATGCACTGTGTCCACGTTGGGTTAGTCAGTGCATATTACCTGCCAGAATATCTGCATCTGCTTTTTTCTCTGCTGCGCATCCATGCCAGGAAAGTGTCAGCTGGTTAGTGTTAGCACTGTTATTTAGTCTCCTTTCAGCTCCCGGTAAACAGCAGGCGTCAGATTCCACTTCTTGTCTCACATCCTTTCAGGGCAATGAGACAGTACGAGTGTCCTGCCTGCTTAGGGCATCATTACGGGAGAGATTCGTCTGAGAGAGTGTCCGTTCCTCTGTGTGTGAGTGTATGAACCTGAGAGAGAGAGAGAGAGAGAGAGAGAGAGAAAGAGAGAGAGAAAGAGAGAGAGTGAGAAAGAGAGAGAGAGAAAGAAGGGGTGGGGAGGTTCTGTCAGAGACCCCCAGGATCTCCAGGCTCCTTTTATAGAGACAGATTGTCAACAGATAGCTTGCTATTTGTATGTAGAGCTGCTCTATAGACAGTACACACACACACACACACACACACACACACACACACACACACACACACACACACACACACACACACACACACACATTCCATACATTAGTATTCAAAATTGCATTGAATTTTTAATGTCAGTTCTGTATATGGGCCAAAGATGGAGTTTAGAAAAAAAAATTCAAATATATTAGAATATATCATTAAGTTCAAATTGATGGTGAATTTGTGAATGAATATTACTTTTGAAGTAAGTATTTCATGATAGAATGATGTCATACAATACTAAACAATGTTAATATGTGTTAACCTTTTGGAAATATGTCAAAAGGCATTTTTGACCCACCTTTGGTCAGCTTTTTTCAAATGTAATATTTGTATTATTATGGAGGGTTTTTTTTTAATTATTTAATTAATTAATTTTTTGTCATTATTGCTGCTCGACTCTTTAGATCTGATGTTTGGGGTTTTGATTATGACTGCCAGTCAGCCAGTGGCATTCTCCAGACACAGACTGTAAATGTTTTTTTTTTTTTTTTTTTCCCCCCGGTACTGTGTACAGGGCATTCACTGACACTGGGTACAGATGAATGGGAAAGTAGGCTTTGTTTCAGCAGCTGCTAGCATGAGAGCATTAGCCAGTCTGATACATTTAGAGCAGATGTTTGTGCCAGAGTGGTCTCTGTTCCTGATTTACAAACCAAAAAAGAAAAACGAAAAGAAAAATAAAGCCGATAAATAAAAATGTGTCATTGAGACACATGAAACAGAATGTGTGTCTATAATTAAAGCTTTTTCATCTTTAGTTACAGGAACATGACTGGAGATGATCGCAGACCATCAGACTATTGTACATTATGGATGAAAAAAATCCCTGTATGTAGCCTTTGGTGTGAGATACTGTACATGTATGGACATATGTATACTATGTTTGAAGTACACTTTTGAGGAAACGGGTTCCTTCAATAACCCTGTTTGGGCTTGTCATTAAAAATTATGGTTAAATAAAGAACCCTTGAAGCACCTTACACGAGTACCTCAGGAACCAGTGACATGGATCTGCATATGATATCACTCCAGGGTCCTTTAGATAGAACGTTTGGTGCTCGCAGTTCGATCTTTTATCAGGGTTCTACCTGTAACCTATTTTGAAAGATAAAACATCTGCTGAACTAATAGACAGTTCTACATGGACTCCCCAGAAGTTCTCCTAAAGTAATACACTAGACTGCTTATTAGAACCCTACACAGAATCATCTACTACCTCAACCAAGGAGGTTATGCTTTCACCCACGCTGGCTTGTTTGTTTGCTTGTTTGTTTTTCTGTTTGTTAGCAACATTACTCAAACCCTTATGAATAGATTTGGATGAAATTTCCAGGATAGCTGGGGAATGGTACAAGGAGCAATTGATTTAATTTTGGCAGTGATCCAGATTATTGTCTGGATGCAGGAAATTTTTTAAGATTTCTTAGCGCAGATGTGTTCGATGGAAAAATCTCATTCCTTTACCTTTTTGTACAACTTTTAGGCCAATTATCATAAAAATAATGGAGTTATTAATACGTCCTCATCCGAGCACAAGGCCTTTTATTCAATGCAGGCCCTATACACAGTGCAATCATATAAATGGCTTCGCGTTTGCATTGTAGGGCTCTAATAATAAACAAATGTTGCATTTATAAAAATGCTGCAATCAATACAATACAATACTATATTGGGTTAATGAACTGCCTTGGCGGAGGTCTGCGCTCCCCAAGTACTTTTCTAGTTATTATTTTTGTTGTTGCTGTTCTTATAGTTGCTGCTGCATTGTTTTGCTTATACTAAAGAGATCAAATACCAAATTTTACGGTTCTAGCATCCTAATGTTACCCACCAGAAGACCTCTTTGGATGGAAGAGAGAATCCTATCATTTGTTTATGAAGTCAACTTCATATAGATTTTCGTCAAGAGTAGGCTGCATATCCGTCAGCATGTTTCTGCCCTGTGATGACCTGGCGAGCTGTCCAGGGTGTACTCTGCCCTCCCCCAGAGTTGGCTGAGATGGGTGCCAGTCTCCCTGCGACCCTAATTAGGATTAAGCGGTTTAGAAAATGAATGAATGAACTTTATATAAAACCATTATATAACAAACATGAAAGCTAGTATTTGTCATCCCAGTGGGTCCTTTAATGTAGGGTTCTACCCTGACATTCTTCGAGACAACCATTTCATATGCTAGATAGAAAGTTAAAATTTTTTCTTCTGAAGCTATCAAAAAGAATTGTCCATAACAAATTAGAATTTTTATTAAAAATTCGAATAATGATCTCTTTCTCCAGAAGGAAGCACTATTTTTAAAGTTCTAGAAGGGTCCTACTGGATGCTAGACATTTACTTTTCCATAAACTGTCCAGCTACTAAATGTTAATCTCATAAAGAGATTGCTGACGATAAGGGTGTCGGTGTAATAAGATCCTTCATAAAACCTTCAAGGGTTCTCCCAGAGTGATGCAGTTGAGGTTCGTTGAAGACGGATGCAATGGTACCCTTCTTTAATCTGAAAGCTTGTAAGTGTTTAACAGGTCCTGAAAAAAAAGACAGGAGTTTTCTAAAAACATCTGGTGGAATGATGAGAGTTTTGTATTAAGGCTGTGGAAATACTTGTGTCAGCATTCTTAAAACTGGTTATAAAAACTTGAAAGAACTAAAAGCTGTTAAAATTCAGAAAACTTGCTGCTAATCAAAAACTGTTGAGCCTTAACTTGACACGATAGCATTCAGGCCTTGTTGTACAAATCACAGCTTAGATCATGATCATCTCACTTCATGTCAGAGGGACTAAAAAGTACATAATAATCACTTTTTCCTTTTCAAATTTAGCCACAAATGCTCTTTAAATGATTCATGAGAATCCATGAACAAAGATTTCCTCAAACACTCAGATGAGGGAAAACTCCAGATGGTTTTAATGTCTATCTGATGCTAATGCAAGCGGGCTAGTCGAAAAGCCGCCGACTCAGAGCTCTTTATACTGCCAGTTTCTGTTGTGCAGAGATCCAAAAGATGAGCACACATGTCTGACTCAGCGCCAGTCATCCCTCTAACTGGAATGTGCACCATTACATGACCAGGACAAAAGAAGCAGACTGTTTAGTCTGTGAATGTTATACAGATCATTCAGAGTACAGTTAGATCACAGTTTCTTGATCTAAGTGAATGAAGTTATTTGCCATGATGTGTGTCAAACTTTGTGCCTTCACTACAGAAGGCAAAACAGATGTCTTCACCCCTTAGCCAAAATTCCTGCTGCTGGAAAACGGGTGTTTTCCCATCAGGATGGCGGCAGTAAAGTTTATACTGAACTTCAGGTTCTCACAGAAGCATATCAGCTGGCAAACAGTGAAGAATATTTCCAATGTCCTTGAACAACAGTTCTAATACTCCAACAAACTGATATAAAGCAGCATGTGTTTCTCATCACTTTTTCTTCTTTGCGGGCTTTAAAATCCGCTAGGAGGTCTGCTTCGACTTGTCAGCTTGACATTTAGCCATGGTGTATGTTTCTGATAAGTGTACGTCTTGTTCCATAGTCGGAATTGTGTGCATGCCGGAGTCATTGGCTTTTACTGCTGTATAGCTCAAAAGAACAGAACCAGGACCAAGGACAGAGAAAGTCCTCCAGCTCTGAAATGAACAGACGCAGCTGTGGATTCAGACGAGTGAAGCGTTTTGTCTGTTCTCAGACCGATTATCTGCAAGTGCCGAACAGTAAATTCTTTACTGCTTATACAAACAGAAAGTAATGTGCCTTCCTTAAATCATTATACTGACAAGAGTGAAGAGCTGGAGGAATCCACTGGGAGGAGAGTTCATTTATGTGTAATGCCGCTCAGACTCATTTGTCAAACCGCTTACTCCTACCAGGGTCGTGGTGAGGCTGGGGTACCCCCTGAACAGTTCCATTTACACTCACCTTCTCACCTAGAAGCAATATGGAACAGCCAATTAGCCTAACGTGCATGTCTTTGGACTGTAGGAGGAAACCAGAAAACCTGGAAGAAAACCCTCATAGGTACGGGGAGAACATGCAAATTGCACACATTAACACCCAACTTGAACCCAGAACCCTCTTGCTGCGAGGCAGACATGCTACCCTCTACGCCACGGTGCCGCCATGTATAATGGTGTCATGAAATTTATGTCATGCAATGTGAAAGTGGGAATCCAAAAATTATGTCAATATTTATGTGTAGAATGTTACACATCTCCAGAAATGGGATACGCAAATCAACTTTCAGACACACTGTTATTCTGGAATTCGTCTGTGTGTCGCACACTTCCAAGGTTGCCTCTAAGATTGAGAAGCTAATATAGTTTGATGCTATTTTTGCATACTAAAGAAGCAAAGGCTTTATTATTTTAACACTGGACCAGTAGATGAGTAATAAAGTAGTTAAATTTCATCATTTAAACATGAACAAAAACTGCAAGGATAAATACAGTGATATAGGAATGAGATAATTGCAACATGCGGTAATTATTAATATATGGTACACAGGAATGGTGAAATCTGATTGGTTCTCTATCTGATAATTGAAGGACATTAACCCAAGTGGATAATGGTTGAAGCAAAATGACAGACAATCACGGTTTGTTACGGTCGCTGGGACCAGACAGCTTTTTTGTTTCCCTTAACAATGCTTGAAAACATTTTAGTTTTAGTTTGCTTTTCTTGTGTTTCTATGTAGTATATACTTTGTATAAATATTTGGATGAGTTTTAAAGCATACTATTAAAGAGCGTACCACGTTACTGTGTAGTATACGTGGCCCGGTCTAGCGAAACCTTGATTGTCAGCAAATTACATCATGAAAAAACGGTCTGCGACATGCTTTTTTGGCAGATTACACACTACATATCAACTATACAGTATCAGCTGTATAGTTGGAGCATCAAATAGTGAGTTGGCACCAGATTTCACTAGTAACATATACTAAAAAGACATTGTTAGCTACACAGCAGTAAAGCTCACCTGACCTGTCTCTGTCATGGTCAAACATATGTAAAAATTATTTTGTGTACCGGGACACAGCAAGAAGGTCCTGGGTTCGATTTCCAGGCTTGGGTATTTCTTTGTGTGATGTTAGCATGTTCTCCCGATACTTGCGTTGGTTTTTTCTGGGTACTTCAGTTTCCTCCCTCAGTCCAAAGACATGCACATTAAGCTAACTGGCTTTTCCAAACTGACCCTAGGTGTGAGTGTGAATGCAAATGGTTGTGTATGTGTTGCCCTGCGGTGGTCTGGTGAGCTCTTTCAAGGTGTACCATATCTTCGCCCAGTGTTGGCTGAGACCCTGGTAAATTAAGCAGTTCAGCAAAATAAGTGCACACAGAAACACCTTCGCTGAGCCCGGGACTCTCTTGAGCCCGGGACTAACTTGAACCCTCAGGACCTTCTTGCTGTGAGACAGACGAGCTAACCACTACACCACAGCTCGTAAACTAACACTGCACAGTTTCATTATTAGAGCCACACAAAGCGTGCCTAACTCAAATTTGATCCTTGGCCTGGAGTTCTGTAATAACGTGTATGTTTATTTTCTGCTTGAATAGACCCACATGCAAAATTCAGCAGAAATTTGACTTCACCTGGCAGAGTAATTTGATTCTCTCAAATGTGTCCCATCTGGAGTGTTTCCTTCCCTTGTGGTATTCATTGCTGTCCCGGAAATCCAGTACAGACCCAGTCCTTGTCTACCAATTTACATGGTTTTTTTATGTGCATTTTTACTTTGAGTAGTAAGTGTCAGCAGAAAGCTGCTTTGGAAGCGGCATTTTAAACAATCTTCTGAGTTTTGTGAAAATAAGGGGATGGGTGGTGTTGTAAACTGAACATCTGAAAACTGCTATTCCGGCTGTTCAGGGGGGTCAGGCTAATAAATATGAGGTCATCGGGGCTTTTTTTTAGTAAAACCAGATTCTGAGTAACAAATGTTTCTCCTTAATCACACCATCTGGGATGAATTTCAGGTACACATGGGTCTCGGGTCAGGAAAGGTTAGCCTCAATTCTTGGGGTCATGTTTAAAGTCATTCGTATCTGTTTTACTATTTAGTCTAAAGCTGATGTTCAGTGCACATGACAAACCAAGCTAGGCTGCAACATGTCTTCCAGCTTCATTCAGCTTGTCAGAATATTTGTTGGATATATATAGATTGAAAGATAAAGCAGAATCTTGGCGTCGGTCAAATTGCTTAAGTGCTGATGTTGAAACGCCATCAGATCCAGACGTCAAGGCATCTGGAGTCAACTTGACTACTTTCCCTTCAGCAAACCTATTATTTAGTCTTCGTAACATTCAACGTCTGAAGTGTAACTTTCCATTCCCTTCACAAAGTCTCTCTACCCCCCCCCCCCCGACCCCCAAGTCTATTTAGCTTAGCTTTAACGCTGCTATTGTAAAGCAGAGTGATGTCAGCGAACTGCTAAACCTCTCGGAGCAAACCTGTGAACACAGCTCTCTCTTTCTCTCTACACCCACCCTCTTATCGCATGTGCACACACACCAACCTGCTTATCGATGCCATCTGAGCCTCCAGCATCATTAAAGCTCTATAAATGGGGCTTGGCTGGCATGAAAATCAGCCTTTCCATGCTGAAGCATAGCTTTCACTCACTTTGAGTTACTGTGCAGATGGAATATGTGCTACAACCTCCATGGAATTTTCTGTCTTGTATGAAAATAGTGTCATATTTTCAGTGTACATGGCTTACCTGTTGTTAACACAAGATGGAATTTTGACCTTGAACGCCGTCAGTTCATAAATGCGATAGAGTGGAATTTATACCATTATTATTCATATTATTCAGCTATTCATTTTCTATTTCAGCCTAAAGTTTTTCTATGCAAGCCAGAATCTGATCTTTATGTCATTTAAGAGCCCTGAGAGCTTCTGTAGTCAAAGGTACTTGTGTGTGTGTGTGTGTGTGTGTGTGTGTGTGTGTGTGTGTGTGCGTGTGTGTGTGTGTGTGTGCTTATGCATGATTATCATCGCCCAAGATATTCATTTGCTTCGATCTACCCACTGGACTCCAGCCAAGGTGTAAATGAGTGCCTTTTCTACAGCATATTGAGCCAAATAAAATAAAGAGCCAAGAAAGAACTGGCATCCACTCTAAAAAGACTTATTTGGAGCCAGTGGACTGTTGCAACCCATAACCGAAGACTCAGCAGACCAACAATGTCTCAAAACACTCTTATTTCTTTCTGCACTTATTTCTTACAGACATAATATTTTATTTTTCACTGCTTCATATTTACACAATGAAGTATTCAAGTAATATGGAAAGAAGGAAAAGAACAAAAAAACTGAAAAGACTACCAGCCAGACAGTAAAAAAGTGAGCACGTATAAATAAAGGAAAGGTGATGGAAAAGGGAAAGAAAAAAATTGAAAGGAGCTTGCATTAGGAACTCCGTGCTCATTTCTCAGGTGAGTGACAACTTGAAAATTCATTTATGAACCGATAATATGAGCAAGTGCTGCTCGCTGGGTCATCGATCCACACACGCACGCACAGCCGGACAGTGTTATGAGCGAGCCTGGAAATCCATCTCTTTGTTTGATGATTAGGAGGCGCAATCATAGTGCTATCCTCAGCAGCACTCTGTCTCCAATCGTGACCTTCCAGGTTGGCAGATCAATAAAACACTAGCTTTGCGAGACAGATAAGTAGCTTCCTTATATCTGAAATACCTTTTCATTATGATCTGTCCAGTTTTGGCGACATTACCAAGCTAGACTTTTCACCCCTTGCACTTAAACTTCACCTTGACTATTTTGGGAATGAAACTAGAAAGAATTGTTTCCGATGCTAGTATGGGATGACATGGTGGTGTAGTAGTTAGCATGTCCACCTTACAAAAAAAAAGGTCCTGTGTTCGAGCCCTGGGCTTGGGCATTCCTGTGTGGAGTTTGTACGTTGAATGAATGAATGAATAAATGTTTATTTCATATATGTAAAAATTATAAAGATAATTCAATAAATTGAGTAATGAAAAGAAAAGAATAATGATAATAGTAATAATAATGATAATAACACCTTGTTAACTGTACCATATTCAAAAGGGAGTGGGAAGAAGAATAATTTCATTTAATCCCACCCTGTACCTTTCAATTCGTTTCTCGTTCTGCCCGTGCTTATTGGGTTTCCTCCAGGTACTCCAGTTTCCTCCCACAGTCCTAAGACATGCACATTAGGCTAACTGGCTGCTCAAAATTGCTTCTAGTTGTGGGTGAGTGTAAATGGTTGTGTTTGTGTTACCCTGTGATGGTCTGGAGAGCTGCTCAGGGTGTACCCCTCTCGTCCAGTGTCGGCTGAGAGAGGCTCCAGCCTCACCGCAACCCTAATAGAAATAAGTGGTTCTGCAAATGTGAGTGAGTGAGCAATGCTTGTGTTTATAGCGTACTTACTTGAGGAGAGATACTTATATAGCCTTGACTTTTGAATTTAATTTTTTTTTTTGCTTTGACAGTACATGTCACTGAATCCCTATCAATCTGTATCCCTCAAGGTGACTAAAATCTCCAGACATTACCAGTTCATTCAGCACTGCCTGTGACCCACATTAAGAGAAGAGACGTTCTATCACAGCTGACCTACAAAACCGGGCGAGCTTGACGATTTCAGACAGAAAGTGTTGAGACAGTTTTCTATAACACAGCGTGGGGTTGATGTTCCACATTAATGAACATCTACAGTATTTTATACACTAGGATGATCTGTCACATTAAATATGATGCCACGTTTCAAGGTCTGCTTGCCCAAATGGCTACACCGTATGTTTTTTTTTCCTTTCACGTACTGTACCATTTATAAAGTTCATGAAAACATAGCATGTAGAATTATATTTCAGGAATTCTTTTGCTATTTAATATAAACTAAATTGCATTCAGTATTGTAAAGCATTTCAGTATGAACGACACCACTTTAACATTTTTTTTTAACAAGTTCAGATATTACATCCTTTTTCAGAGCAGTATTTTTTCATTTTGGAGAGTAAAGTTCGATTCCTAATTCAGAAATCTCCTCAGTTCTTTAGGAAGCTGTTTCCCCACTTCCCCCTGAAGAATAGATTTTGAATGTGTGCACTTGACAGCCTGTTTGGCTTCCTCCTCCCATTTATGGTCTTTTTTACTTCCTGTACCTGCTGTGTTCTGATTGGTCACCTTTTGACTAATGAAAACTCCAAACTCAGTACAGTGGAAGGCAGACTGGGCAGCAGAGATACATGGAAGTATGTGGGGAAATGCCAGGTAATCATAAGGCTCAGCACGGCGTGACACACTAGTTTGCCCAAAAAAAAAATATATTGAAAACCTTGTGTTTACAATAAACCCAGAGGAAAAATGTATACAGATGCTTACCTTGTTATTTAACTCTCTGGCATCGCCTAACACGACTATTCAACACTATAATATTATATATTATATATACAATATACTATAACTATATTTATACATCAAAAAAATAGAAAAAGCAGAATATTTCCTCTTTAAGTACCTAAACAACTGAGTTGAAGTGTAGTTTATCAGTATTTCAGTAGCCACTAGTTCTCACTTAAGGTATGTAATTACTCTGAGAGTGGAAAGCCTTATCATCAATCATCAGCCTCCCAGAACAAATTAGAAAACTGTGGCGCACAAAACAGGTCACTTTCTCTAGGACAGGCACCAGAAAAGCAATCACTGAGGGAAAGCGCATTTAGCAAATAATTTTATTTCAGCTGGATTTACGCATGAAATGAAATCAGGTCTTTACATACTTATAGAAATGTATGGGAAAGGATAAAAAAAAAGACGGACAAGGTGGCTGTGTAGTTAGAAGAAAATAATCAACAATGGGCTGGTATCATTTTCCACTGTGGCGTACATGGAAATCTGATTCCACAAAAAAGAAATACTATTTTTCCTTTAAATAAAAGGAAATCTATCAACCTTGCACGAACGCTAAACACATTACCCCATGCCTAAGTCAACCACAGCATGCAATTACCTGAGCAAAGTGCCTACACTGACTTCTCTAGGGCAGGCAGAAATTGGACATTACACATGTATGGAATGAGGCCTGATCTTTTGAGAGTAAAATGCTCAATATCTGCATCCATATTGGTACGTTGCTGCATGGTGTGGTTGGCTAAGCGTGGCTTGATGTCTTTAGCGCTCATGCAAGGTTGACCGAATTCCTTTAAAGGACAACGCATTGCTGATTTTTCCACATGTAGTTGCATTACTGTTGAAGAATATCTGTGAAACGTGTTCATTCCTGTTGTCACTTACATTATTACAACTACAGTGTAAGCACCTGTTACTCACCAGTCTCTCTTTATTCCCGTTTTTTTCTTAAGGTCTGATGGGAAAAAACTTTCCCATGGTGGAAAACCTACAGTTACAGTTTTACTCTACTAGCAAAGGAGCCCCCTTTCATACTGTCTGTACATATAAACTCCTGTGTCTCTCTGTCGGTCCATGACTTAATGCGAGTATGTATGCTCTGTGATGACGCACTCATATTCCCATTTTTATATTCGTATACAATTCCCACCCATCAAGTGTTGCCTCCCTATCACATACGACCATCACCAAGCAAGGAGGGGAGTAAGCATGCACATGCCCCCTCTGTGACATCCGATGTTACCACCCTCCTCTTTATGAACTGCTGCGCATGCACATTTGGGGGTGGCCTAACATGTTCGTAGTAAAAGAAATATCCACCCCTTTTGTACAAATGAGCTCCAGTCACCCATGGATTGGCTGGTGATTGCTGTGAGTGACAGGGGACATGCTATCCCTGTCTCCCATGAGAGTTCGGCCAATTAACTCCCATGGATTCCTGGTCACAGATGGCTTCAACTTGGATTCAAACTTGCAATCTCCAGGTTAATAATCACGAACCTTGTCAATGCGCCACTCAGGATCCTCGAGGCATGTGTGAAGATTGCAAACTTTCCTTACGCAGATTTTATGCTGGGGCATTTTTGTGTATTGTATATTCGCTTTATTAATTTATTCTTTATTTCCTTCTTCATGTAGGGTAGACTTCAGCTGACCAAAGAGTGCTGTGTAATGAATATGTGAGAATGAAACCCAGTGAAGCGGGTACTGATGCTAGTATGTTATAATAAACATCAGCCCAGAAACTTCTTTTTGAGCCTGGAAGTTGAACCCAGGACCTTCTTGTTGTGATTCAGACATGCTAACCACTACATGGCTGTGGGGCCTTTTTTATTTAATTTTTTTCTTTTTCTTTTCTTTTCTTCTTTTTTTTTAAAAACCTTTCCTGTCCAGCACCATAGCAAGCAGAATGGCAGTCTGGCTGCAGTGCTGTGCAGAACAAATTAGCTTTTCCAAGGGGAGGTTTATGGGTATAAGGCTCCTCTTGATAATCTAATTCATTTATTTATTTACTGTTGATTTGTGTTATGGAATCTATGGAATCTTGCTGGACTTGACTGGAGGGGACAGAAAAAGAAAGAAGACAGCAAACAGAAGCAAAGGGAAAAGTAAAAAGAAGAAAGAGGAGACAAAAACACTTTAGATAAAAAGCAACAAACCTTCAATCCAAACTATCACAAGACAAACTGCTATATCTGTACATAAATACAACATTAAATTTCCTGCAGCTTTTACAGAAAAATAGAGCTGACATTAATCAAGAGTTTGTTAAATAATTACCAGAACAAAGAAATATATCACAAACATATCATAACATCCACCAAAGAAAAGAATACACAGTCACAGAGACAGAAGAAAGAAAATGAGAGAAATAAATAAATAAATAATAATAATAATAACATATACACACAAAACTAAACAACAACAACAAAAAAAATAAACAAGATTAAATAATTATAAGAAAAAAAAGATTAATAAATAAAAAAACAATTAAAACACCTATATA
>JAOUQZ010000027.1:5311752-5334327 GCA_028564935.1 Neosilurus hyrtlii
AGCCAGCATGCACACTGTATGAATCTATAATCAAGCCATAACAACTTATCATATCCTCATTCACATCATAAGAAGATGTTTTAAATATGATCCTCCAATGGGTGGCCGTTATAGTCTATAGATACTTGGAGGTGATTTCTGATGATTGACATGACTCGACTGGTCATGTAGGGTGGAACAGCGGCGATCTCCTGCTGATTAGCGTCCTTAAGGGCTTCCAGAGTTTGGGACGCATGAGTATACACTCATGATTTAAGGTAGCACCACAGAAAAAAATCACAAGGGGCGTGGTCAAGGGAACGGGTGATCACCACGCAGTGAGATCACCAGATCTGGGAACATTTACCTCAGCACTTCCAGTGATCTTCGAGCAGTATGTGCCGTAGATCAATCTTACTGAAACCACTTCTTCAAGTTGAGGATGGCCTACCAACAGACCATAACACCTCTCCTGCCTCGCTAAGTTTCATGCGTGCAAATAAAAATTTTATCATCTTCAATCTTTTTTTATTTACCTTTGAAATTGGGTCATCCTGTGTATAGACATCAGACAGTCACACATAATCTGGGTTTGACCCCTGTGTTTGTGGCTCAAAAAGTCTTCATTTTCCTGTCAAGCTTTTCTACAAGATTATAAAATGTCTTAGGGAAACCATGTGTTCATCGATACTCCGCTTGAAGTCCATTAGGGTTATTTCTTTTATTTAAAGTTATGTGTGACTGGTGTTGTTGCAATGGAACGCATGGGGGAAAAATTCGGGTTACTTAAATGTCAATTGCTCGAACAAGGATAGCACATGATTATATCAAGGCGTGTGCAAGACTGCATTTAAGGTTATGCTACAATTACTTTACATAAACCAATGAAAAAAGAGGAGATTGTGACCTTTTCCAGTGGTGGATTTCTCTGTAGACTCAGAGATGTGTGGGGGTGAGCCTAAAATTGTGCTGCCTGTCACTAGAAAATAAAAAGAGCATTACATTCATGAACACAGGACAGGCTATACCTGGACAAACTGCTTTCACCTGAAGTATATCATAAAACCTTATGAAGAGTCACCATAAAGACTACTTTAAATATAAAGGTAGGCAAAAAACCTCGGTGTATTTAAAAACCTTCCTTAGTAACTTTTTGTGGCTTTATAAAAAAATAAACCACAATTTCAGGTGAATTAATGGAACTACCAGGTTTTAAGTCCTTGTTTGTAGTTGTCCTGGGGACAAGCAAGTGCAACAAACTAACTATACAACTATATAACTATACAACCATGTATATAACACAACACAATACATACCAAACACACTGCATGGCCAAACATAAGTGTATGTATCCATAACCACAGCATGAACAATGATCATGTAACTTAATTTCTGTCTTTCCTTCCAGCAGGAAGTTATTCCCTCCTTCATTCAAAAGTAAAAGTCCTAAAGTAAAAGTGGCCTTTTAGTTTTATTACAGAACTCAATTTTTTTTTCTTTCTTATATAAATATAAATCTTTTCCGTTGTTGATTTGGTTGTAAAATGTCTCTTCATCTTTACCTTTCTACCACATACCTGACGGTTTTGTGCCAATATTGTCTGGTATTTGGATCAATTCAAGTTGAGACTTAGTGGTGTTTGCATGCAAGTCTGCTGTGATATTGTCTGCTTTGAGAACAAGAATAATACCTGAGTATATTTACACACACAAACTCTACAGTTTATGTCTGTGTGTGAAAGTGAATAATAAGTTTATTACCTGTTCCTTTTGGTTCTGAGTTGGTTTCATTACCTGCAGTCAGAAAAGCATGATAAAGATGAGTTATGGCACTTTGTTGAGGCTCGCCTTCACGGCAAAAAATTGTGAATGAAACTTAGCTTTAGTGTTAAAGATTAAAAAAAAAAAAAAAGTTTCCTGTACCAGGAAATTTACTCAACATGCCATACTAAGCCGCATAACTAGCTTAAAGACAAAGAACTATAGTGACCTGTTTGTAAGTGACACTTTGGAGGTGCGTAGGATGATAAGGCAAATGAAAATCAATAATGATCACAATAACAAAGAGATATGTCATAAAAAAGAAATAAAATAAAGTGATGAAACCCTTTAATTTAGTGTCCACACTCATGCACAGTAAACGGAAAGCTTTTTACACTTAAACAATTTGCGATCATTACTGCAAATTTATTTCTTTTTCATAATCATTCATTCATCCATTCATTCATTTCTAAGCCGCTTAATCCTAATTAGGGTCGCAGGGAGGCTGGTTCCCATCTCAGCCGACTCTGGGCAATGATGGGGTACACCCTGGACAGCTCACCAGGCCATCACAGGGCCAACAAACATACATACAACCATTCACATTCACACTCACACCTAAGTTCAATTTGGAACAGTTATTTAGCCTACTGTGCATGTTTTTGGACTGTGGGAGAAAACCGGAGTACCCGGATGAAACCGACACAAGCACAAGGAGAACATGTTTTACAGTCCTTGTAACATATTTTAGACATGAATATTAAAAAGTAGACTTTGGAAGGTTTTGTAAATATTTAAAAAAGTAAATATTTAAAGGTAAAACCAAAGATGTTATCATTAACAACAATGATATCATCTTTAGTTTTGCTTTTTAAGGTTTACTTTGTCCTATTTAATATTTAGACACAATCAAAATACATACACTACAGTTCAAATGTTTATGGTCTCCCTGAAAATGTAACATTTTCAATGAAAACGCAAATGTATGTGCATTAAATGAGCTTTAAAATGAATATCAGATGGAGTCAAGAAATTGACAAGGTTAAACATAATAAGTTTTACTTGAAACAAACTTTGCTTTTGTCTAAATTCCTCTATTTGCAGCTATTACAGCCTTTTTGTCATTATAGCTGTCAAGGTAAGTTGAAGAAATTGCTCCCCATGCTTCCTGAAGCACCTCCCGTAAGTTGGACTGGCTTGATGGGCACTTCTTCCCTACTATACAGTCAAGCTGCCCCCACAACTGCTCAATAGCATTTAGAGCCGATGACTGTGTTGGCCACTCCATTATTAACAGAATACCAGCTGACTACTTATTCTCTAATTAATTCTTGCATAGCTTGGAGCTTTTTCCTTTTTTAGTAGGCAAACAAGTCCATTCAAGCACTGTCTACTAGCTATGGCATGGCATTGCATAATGGAATGACAGTCTTCCTTGTTTAAGATCCCTTTTGCCCTGGACAGCTCTCACAATTTACCAATACCAAAGCACCCCCAGACCATCACATTACCCCCACCATTTTTGAAAGATGACATCAAGCCCTCCTCCAGCATCCTTTCATTTGCTCTGCACCTTAAAAATGTTCTTTTTCATGACCAAAACATCTAAAACGTATTATAATAATCGATCTATACTGCTTTCTCCATCCAATGTCTGTGTTCTTTTCCTTTTATTTACCAGTCTCAGATATGGCTTTTTTCCTTGCAACTTTGCCTAGAATCCATTAGTCATCTCTTTACTGTTGAAATTGAAACTGGTGTATTTTGCCAGTTAATCAATGAAGCTGTTGAAGACCTATTAATTTCTATATTGTTTCTCAAACCAGACACTCTGATGTACTTGTCCTCTTGCTCAGTTGTGCACCGGGGTCTCCCACTTCTCTTCCTATCCTGGTTAGAGCCAGTTTGTGCTGGTCTGTGAAGGGAGTAGTATATACTGTTGTATGAGGTCTTCGGTTTCTTGCCAGTTTCTCATATGGAATAGCCTTTATTTCTCAGAACAAATATAAACTGATGAATTTCAGAAGAAACCTCTTTTCCTGTCCATTATGTGTCTATATTCCATCCCACAAATGCTGATTCTCCAGATACTCAACGAACCTAAAGATGTGCAATTTTATTGCCTCTTTAATCAGCACAACACTTTACATCTGTGCTGACGTCATTGCACAAAGGTTTCCTAATGATCAGTTATGATTTTAACGTGACAAATTTGGAAGAGTGAATACAATGTGCCATTGGTACTCAAGTATAATAGTTGCTGAATATGGTCCTCTGTACATCTGTGTAGATCTTCCATTAAAAATCCAGCCGCCTCCATCTACATTAGTCATATACAGAATTAACAGTGTCTAGACTGTCCTTCTAATTTTTTTTTCCAAAAATAAGACCGATTTTAATTCCAAACTTTAGAGTATATCAGATCAAATTAGAAAATCTAAAGAATTTAGAAATGTGTAAGAGAAAATCATGTATGAGAGTCTGTTAGATGGCCCTGTGATGGTCTGACAAGCTGTTCAGGATCTACCCCACCTTTACTTAAGTTTGCAACGTTTATAGTAGGATGAAGCAAAAGGAATATTAAATGAGCGAACATACTCTGTCAGATTTGTATATATGAAAAGAGAAAAGTGATTTAATAAATAGCTGAAACCGTCCACAATGTAAATCATGGACTTGTATTATTTTAAATAACTTCAGTATCTGCTCTTGATAAACATGTTTTTAATAAAAAATATATACAAATCTCACATTTCCTTTTGTAAAAAGTAGCCTGTTAGGTTTTCGGAATCTTTTATGATTTATTATAACATTTTAGTGATGTACTTTACAGTAAACTGAATACAGATTGGATTGGAGAACTGACAGATTGTAATTAGTTTCCACAGAAAACATAAATTAGTGAGAAAATAAATTACACTACACAAGTTTTATTATTGTTACAATGCCTCACAGTGGGAGTGAGAGTGAAGTTCCAGGTAGGATTCTGACTGAGTGTGAGAGTTTGAGAGAGTTTTGATGAGTGCAAGTCTAGTCAGGGTGTGAGATAATGAGGATGATGTTGATGATGATGAGAGGACCAGTGTTACCTCCAGGGGAAGCTGTAATGTTTGTAGGTGAAGGTTGCATGGAAGAAGTGGAATCCGTACCACCTGCATGACAAAATCAATACATTATTCACATAACCATGAAAATTGTTGTTCTTAGCTGTTACCAAAGAATGCAATGCTATTAAAAAAAATGAGTAATATTGAATACATTTACATTTTTTATTTGGACTTATGTATGACGTATGGCATGTCTTATAAAGGTTTGTTTGGTTATCGTGATTACAATGCCAAACACAGTCTAGAGCCAAATTGCCTGTGCATCCAGTGGATAGAATAGAAGGTTTACAGTTCCTCCCCTGTCAATCACAGAGTCACTAACCAATCACGTGTGTCTATGAGCTCAAGTATGTGGAAGAGGGTAGATATCCAACATGCCTACATGTACCGTGTGACGCAGCCTGAGCAGCAGTTTGAAAAGAATTTGTCAGCTGGCTTCATGTGTCTCAGAGGAATCACGTTAGCCTCCACCCTTTTTGCAATGATAGCGGAAATCTGCCTGGTGGACGTGAACCGACATGTGACCAAATTTAGGAGGAAAACAGTATGAGGATTACTCAGGTTTGGGACAGTGAAAGTGAAGTCACACGTGGGTTGTTTTGCTGAGTGCAAGAGTTTTGATAAGTTATGTTGAGTGCAAGACTGATCAAACTGTGTGATATTGATGATGACGATGACGATGATGATGATGATGATGATTATAAGTGGACCCCGTGTTACCTTCACTGGAACTTGTGATTGGTGATGTAATGCCTGGATGTAAGTTTGAAGATTGCATGGAAGAAGGGGATTCAGCCTCACCTGTGACATATTCAATACATTATCCACATAACCAGGAGAATAGTTTCTCTTAACTTTTACCAAATAATGCAACGCTATAAGCAAAACCAGAACCAGCCAAAGTTCTCCTGGAGATTTTGATGGTCACACTTGCTTCTTTATTTGCAAACAAAACTCAGCAACCTTCATTATGTTTATGTCTGAAATGTGGTCTTACATAAAATTGATGTTTGGAAATCTAAAATTTAAAAGTTTTGTACTAGCTCACTAGTGTATAAATCTCACACTCACTCACTCATTAGTCCTACTAGGGTTGTGAGAAAAGATAAAAAAGTTTATACTAAACAAATAGGGTGCCTAAGACTTTGGTACAGTACTGTATGTAGGATATGCTACATGGAAATGGCGCAATCTGATTGGCACGAAGGCAAGGTGGATATTGCTAAGTAGTACTACTCGATTTAGAGATGTCCACTGAGCCTAAGGTGCAGAATAGTTTTATTATATATGACATAGAAACAATGCAAAGCAACTTAAAACAAGATTTTGTAAATAACCAAAAACTGGCACTGCTCGGTTTATCGCGTGCATTCAGAACGTGCCGAAGTTGCCACCATCTTCCCAGCGACTGGTTACATTTAAAAACTAGTCTTTATACATGTAAACAAACTGCAGGATTACAAAATTTTGCTTCGCTTTGCGTTTTCTTTTGCGTCATATTATTATACGTGCTGGTAAAATACCATGATACAAGTAAAATTAAACAAAAATTAAGACTTTCGGGGTTTTTTTTTTTGAAAAAGAGCATAAATAAGAACGTTAATATTCTGTAGATATAGTACTTACAAGTGACATGTTATTTCTTGTGCAACATTCACCACCCATCTTATTGAAATGGTGAATTTTAGTCCTTGGTAATATGGCAGCTACGTAAAGCACGTCATGCGAGTGTCTTCTCCGGTCATATGCTTATGTCCATCTTATAACCATGACACTCAGACAGGTCAGGTGAACTTGGCACTTCCAACTGAGCTAATCACTCTGTGCAGCTAACCTACTGTGACGCAGCATGAGCTGCAATTTAAAAAAAAACTTTGTGAGAATTGCCTGGTGGGCATAAACTGAGTGTAGGAGGAAAATAGCACGAGGATCACCAGGGTCTGGGACAGTGAGAGTGAAGTCACAGGTGGGATTCTGACTGAAGGTGAGAGTTTTGGTGAGTTTAATGAGTGCAAGACAGATTAAAGTGTGTGATGATGATGATGATGATGATGATGATGAGAAGACCCTGTGTTACCTGCAGTGGAATTTGTTTTTGATGCTGTGGGGACTGGAAGTGTGGTTGAAGGTTGCGTGGAAGAAATGGAATCAGCTTCACCTGTGACATAATCAGTACGTTATCCACATGACCAGGAGAAAAGTTTCTCTTAACTTATACTAAATAATGCAACACTATATTTTGTCTGTCAAAATTTTTGCCACGGTCAGTGTGATCATCCCGAATCCACCAAGTTTCCTCAAGATTATCATGATTTGATCCCACGAACCACCCCCCCCCCCAACCCGCACACACACACACACACACACACTCATTAAAATTCTCACAAATTGTGTACATCGCAGACATCTTGGCCCAGTGTAAACCCAGGGTAATCTACACTGACTCATTGATTTGCTGAACCGCTTAATCCTACTGGGGTTGCAGGGAGTGCTGACGGCTATCTCTGCCAACACTGGGAGAAGGCGGGGTACACCCTGAAAAGCTTCCCAGGCCATTGCAAGGCAAATACACACACACAACCATTCACACACAACCATTCAACCATTCACACCCTCGGGGGAATTTGGAACAGCCATGTGCATGTCTTTGGACTGTGGGAGAAAACCAGAGTACCCGGATAAAACCCACACAAGCATGGGGAGAACATGCAAACTCCACACAGAAACGCCCGAGCACGGGAATCAAACCCAGGACCTTCTTACTGTCAGGGGAACATGCTAACCACTACGCCACCGTGCCGCTCTAATGTACAACTCATAAAATAGAAATTGATAGCAAAGTTTTTACAAAAAATTTAGAGTGCCTAAGGCTTTGGTACAGTAGTGTATATAGGATGTGCTACATGGAAATGGCACAAACTGATTGGTTAATTGTATCTGGATTATTATCAAAAATGCACTGAAGGCAAGGTGGATATCGCCAAGTAGGACTACTCAATTTAGAGACGTCCACCGAGCCTGAGGTGCAGAATAGTTTTATTATATATGACACAGAAACAATGCAAAGTAAGTTAAAACAAGACTTTTATATTTTATATTTAAATATTTGATCAATGACACTGAAGCAGGTCAGGTGAGCTCTTCGCTACCAGCTGAGCTAATCGCTGTGCCGCTAACCGTGTCAGACCTGGATATTAGAAATATTAGACACTAGTTTTAGTTAGTATTGCTGTTGTTGCTGTTGAATGGTTGGCTGTTTGATATTATGGATGGTTTACAGTTCCTCCCCTGTCAATCTGAAGTTCGAAAAAAAAACTTTAGGCGAGAGCTGCCTGGTGGGCGTGAACTGGCATGTGACCAAAATTAGGAGGAAAATAGCACGAGGATCACCAGAGTCTGGGACAGTGAGAGTGAAGTCACAGGTGGGATTCTGACTGAAGGTGAGAGTTTGAGACAGTGTTATTGAGTGCAAGACAGATTAAAGTGTGTGATGATGAAGATGATGATGATGATGATGATGAGAGGACCCTGTGTTACCTTCAGTGGAAATTGATTTTGGTGCTGTGGTGACTGTAGGTGAGGATGAAGATTGCGTGGAGGAATTGGATGCATCACCTGTGTGACAAAATCAATACATTATCCACATAACCAGGAAAATTGTTTCTCTTAACTGTTAACAAATAATGCAATGCTATAAGCAAAACCAGAACCAGCCACAGTTCTCTTGGATGCAGTGCTATGAGCAAAAATGAGCACAGTTTACAAAACGTGTATTTCTTTTGTATGTTTTCACTTATAAAATGCTTTAGAAAGTACATATATATATACACACACACACTCTACATTAATCTGATGTTACCCGATTGGTCCACTATCCCTGGATAATGAACAGTTATGCAGCAAAGCCTCAGTGGATGTCACTGAATAGGACTAATAAATTCAGCGATTTATTTTAGTATATACTAAAAAGCAACAGAATCAAATGTGCATGAAAACAATATTTATTTATTCATTTATCTATCTATTTTCTATATTAATCTATTTATTGATGTATTTATTTAATTATTTATTTACATTCTCTGAAATCATGCAGGTGGATTTGAACACACTTGTGAGCAAGTGTCACTTTAACACTCTTTGAGTTTTACTATATACAACACAAAAAGAATAAAAAGCAAATTAAAACGAGATTTCTTTATTTTATATTTGCATATTTTAACCACAGCTCTAAAGAAGTTGAGGTGAGCTCTGAGCTTCCAGGGACTAATAGCTCGGTGTAACCAATGGCGTCTGTTCGGATCTGTTCACCCTACTGACTCAGAAAGAAAAGTACACCGTTCTCCCTAAAGGTTTTAGTATATACTACATGGAAACACAAGAAAGATATATAATTAGTTTATTTATTTATTTATTTAAATCCTGATAATGATGACATCTCCTGCTTGAATAATCATGACAAACCATGAGTGTCCATCATTATAGTCTGAATAATATTTTTTAATCTTTAGACAGCGGACCAATCAGACCGCACTGTTTCCATGTAGTATATACGAATAACTATCACTCCACCTTGCAAATTTGGGATAAAGTTTAAATCAATGAAAAATACAAAGAATCTTGTTTTTGTTTGATTTCCCCATAATCCTGTGTAGAATATACTATTTGTTATGCGACTGTAGCACAGCCCAGTTGTATAGCATATAGTATGTGTCTAAAGCACAGCCTGGTTGTCATAGCAACTCAGAGTGCACAAAAGCTATTTCAGTTGTTTTTTTTTTTTTTTAACCACAGGTTCCTGTGTGCATGTTAAACCCTACCCTCCTTTCCCAAGATGAGAACATTTTAGTTTCTTTTTCTTTTGTTCTGTTTCATGCAAAAGCGCATTTACATACTTAGATTTGTGTAATAAGTTCGTAAACATGACAAAAAATTATCACTTCTTTTCACTGTTAATTATAGTCATTAACAAATGAAATAATGAAAAAAAAGACCAAGTGTTAAACTGGATACAGTACACATGTTATATTCCCACTTTTACTGATCAAATGTATATTTTAGTTATAAAATAAGTGATACTGGTGAGTGCAGTATATAACATATAGTATGATAGAGAGTGTATATAATTGTCTACATGACTAATAAAGCAGAACTAAGATTTGCAAGAGCACATTTTGACAGTCTTTCTGTTTTCCGGATGTGGCTTTGCTCAACTCAGTTCACAACTTAAAACTGCACATATACAGCCAACACACTTTTTTGACATTCCACCCACTTATTGGAACATTATCATTTCTGAAACTTAACTCTGACTCTATTAATTCAACAGAGATGCAGAAACAAGTCCTTTTTCAGTGACACCCAATAAGAGATGATGAAGGCCACAGTAGCAAGCATTATTCACACAATTTGTTATGATTAAATAACCATAAAACCCCTTTATGATCAAAGTCTCACTGCAAAAAAAAAAAAAAAAACTAAGTAAAGAAATAATTAAAAAAAAGAAAAACAGATTTATCTTTACTAAGGAAACTAAAACTCAAAAAATTGAGGCTCATACATGACTGCTCAGACTCGCACACAATCAAAAAACACACAATCTTAGGTTGGCATCTTAGGTAAACTTGCAGGTAAATAAATGTTCGTGGCACAAATGCTGAAATCAGAAGCTTGACAGAACATCAATTTATTAAACTGATAATTAGACAAGTGATAAAAAGAGAGGTGATGCATATGGAAGCAAAAAACAACTAGTGTAATAATTAACATTGAAAATAAAAACTCAGGTTTAGACACCTATTAAAAGAGATCTATCAGGAGCTCTGCTTTTAGTGTCTAAATCTATATATTATTTTATTATTTTTACGAAGTAAGAATTATGTTTCTCTGTGAGATTGTGGGTTTGTCAGGAGATCAGAGCTGGTATTTGGGAGTAATCTAGTGGGGTGGCTGCAGGCATATTAATCCTCCATACCATATTAATCTCATTCATCATCATTTATTTTCTGAATGAAAATCTCCGCCGACTCAGGGCGAGGGCAGAGTACACCCTGGACAGCTTGCCAGGCCATCGCAGCGCAGAAACGGCAACTCAGTGACCTACTCTTTATGAATGCAGCAATGGTTCTTTTACATGTCTCTTACTACAGACAGTGAGAGACATGGCAGGCTTTTGATTACCCAGTTGGCTGCACTAGGGGGAAAGCAGTGACAAGCCGGCGATATGGGGCTTGAGCCACCGACCTTTGGATGAGTAAACCGGCACCCTACCACAGGGACACTACTGACTGACCCACCATATTAATCTGTTACTTTGAATTATGGAAAACCCAACCAGGAGAGGGGCTTGATGCTTAGATTCCTAGACGCTGGAGTTGCCTGTTTTGTGATTACAAAAGAGTGTCAGAGGAAGCACTGTAAAGGATTAGGTAATGAAACACAAGTTTGAATTCATGTTCCATTAAAAATTGTCAGAGTAGTTCCTGAAAGAAGCGGGAGCGTTTAAGGTTGGCAGCCGAGAAACCATATGAACCGGATCACTGATATGGGTTATTGTTTCTTGATGATGTATCAAGTTGCCTTTTTACAGACAGCCATCTAATTGTTTTTGCTGGGATGCCTTGGTATTATGCTTTCCCACATGCACTCTTTGGACACAAACTGCAAGAACAAGAATTAATCAAGCTTTAAAATGTTTGCATGTACTATTCACTACATGTATGTCTGAAATTTTACAGAATGCAGCACTCAACGAATTTAATTTCCTTTTTTCTCTTTTCATTTCCAGTTATAAAACGCCACCAAAACTGAAAAGCATCTTCTTTTACACTACTCTTGAATAAATCAAGTGTCAGAGTGAGTGTGTCATCATGGGGATGCGAGGCCTGCTACTGGCCTATGCTACTATGGCCATTCTATTGGACCTTTCCATGGCTGGTCTGCTGAGAAAAATGATCAGACACAGACGAGAGTCCTTAACTCCATCCAAATCTGAGAACATATCCTTACCCAATCCAGAACAACCAGTGGTCTTCAACCATGTATACAACATCAATGTCCCAACTGGGTCCTTGTGCTCTGTGGACCTGGATTCACCTGGAGGATCAGAAATGAAGCCCAAGTTTGCCCCCTCTGAGCAGCACATTGAGCACACTGTAGATGGAGAAAACCAAATCGTTTTCACGCACAGAATTAACATACCCAAGCAGGCTTGTGGGTGTGATAGCCACATGCCAGATCTTAAAGATCTCCTAAACAGGCTGGAGATGCTGGAAGCTGAAGTGTCTAGTCTGAGGGAGCAGTGTACAGGTGGGGCTGGCTGCTGTGGAGCTCAAGTTACAGGTGAGCAATTAGATAATATAATTTATTATTATACAATTTATTTCTATTTTATGTTATAATCCTTTGAGGAGAAACAGGGTACACTTTTTGTCCATGGCATCCTTCACGTTGTCAAGATTTATATTGGTAATCTTGTGCAGTAGCGTTCTTTGTACAGTGTTTTGTTGTGATATTCACTATATTGAACTTAGGATTGCCTTGTGTTTTCAGGTGAGGTCACAACTAAACCTTATTGCAATGGCCGTGGCAACTACAGCATTGAAACCTGTAGCTGTGTGTGTGAGCCTGGCTGGAAAGGGCCCAACTGCTCAGAGTCAGAATGTCCTAATTTCTGCCAAGATCAAGGCCGCTGTGTGGATGGAAAGTGCATCTGCTTTGAGGGCTTTGGTGGCGAGGACTGTGGAATTGAGCTGTGTCCTGTGGATTGCGGTGAATATGGCCAGTGCATTGATGGGGCTTGCATGTGTGCAGAAGGTTACATGGGTGAAGACTGCTCCATGACCAATTGCTTAAACAACTGCCTGGGTAGGGGACGCTGTGTGGATGGTGAGTGCGTGTGCAGTGAGCCATGGACAGGTTTTGATTGCTCAGAGCTTATATGTCCTAATGACTGCTTTGACCGTGGTCTCTGCATCAATGGAACCTGCTACTGTGATGAAGGCTTTACTGGGGAGGACTGTGGTGAGCTTACCTGCCCAGACAACTGTAACAATAAAGGTGTCTGTGTTAATGGTCAGTGTGTCTGTGATTTCGGCTACAGCGGACATGACTGCTCCAAGCTTTTGTGTCCGAATGACTGCAGTGAGAAAGGCCACTGCTTCAATGGGAGATGTATCTGTGATCCTGGCTTCCAAGGTGAGGACTGTAGCATCCTCTCCTGCCCTGACAATTGCAGTGACAGGGGTAAATGTGTGGATGGGAAGTGTGTCTGTGATCCTGGATACCAAGGTGATGATTGCTCTGAGCTGTCCTGTCCCAATGATTGTCATAACCAAGGACGCTGCATTGATGGAAAGTGCGTTTGCAAGCAAGGATTTGCAGGAGAGGACTGTAGTGTCAAGACTTGCCCCAATGACTGCCATGACCATGGTGAATGTGTGGATGGCATCTGTGTCTGTCATGTTGGCTTCACAGGCAAAGACTGCAGTGAGTTGAAATGTCTTAACGACTGTCATGACCGAGGACAGTGTGTGAATGGCCAGTGTGTGTGCAGTGAGGGATTCACTGGGGAGGACTGCAGTGAAAAAACATGTCCCAACAACTGTCTGGATCGTGGGTATTGTAACAATGGAGAGTGTATCTGCTATGAGGGTTACACTGGTGTCGACTGCTCAGAGATGACATGCCCAGGAAACTGCAATGACCAAGGCCGCTGCTTTAATGGCATGTGTATCTGCGAGTTGGGATTCACTGGGGATGACTGCTCTGAAAGTAAGTCAGTTTATAATGATTTTTTTTAGAAGTACAACCTCACACCCAATACTTGACCCAAAAACATGTCATTATGTCCTCTTCATTCACAGTCTCCCCACCAAGGGACCTGGTTGTGACTGAAGTCACTCCAGAGACAGTGGATTTGACCTGGGTCAACGAGGTACAGGTAACAGAGTACCTGATCACCTATATGCCTACTGCTCCTGGTGGTCTTGAGTTAGATATGCGAGTACCTGGTGAAAAAAGGTCTGCTACCATTAGGGAGCTGGAACCTGGTGTGGAATACCTTATCAGTGTCTATGCTGTGTTAAATAACAAGATGAGCGTTCCTGTGAGTGCCAGAGTGGCAACACGTGAGTCATCAATTATTGGTCTTAAAAAGCTTTGAAAGAACTGTTACACAGTTTTAAGCAATGAAAATAAATGTAACCTTTTTCCCAATTACTTTGGCCACATTATTAGATCTCCCGGAGCCTGAAGGCCTTAAGTTTAAAGCCGTGAGAGAGACATCAGTGGAAGTTCAGTGGGATCCTCTTAATGTCCCCTTTGATGGTTGGAACCTCATCTTCAGAAATACAGTGAGTACATTACCTCTTATTGTATGCCACAAACCAAGTCAGCATGAGGATGGTTATGGCAGCATTTCCCTGAAATCTGTGGTAGGAATACCACATTTATTAAAAGCCCTGCCAATAATTGTTGAAGATGGGAAACTGTATGAGTATCCTGTGGAAAAACAGTCAGTTGGTGCCAATATGCAAAGGCTACTGTCTGTAAGTCTAGGGTTTTGTTCCACAAAACCTCCTAAGAAGCTTGTGGTGGCACCTCTGGTGACCATGTGCAACAGGACTGCACTGTTTTCACAATGCTTTATTCTTTGGAGAGCTGAGGCTAACTCAAAATTAAATAAATAAATAAATAAATAAATAAAGGCTGTCAGGGAATGCTTCATTCTTTCAGACTTGGCAGCTTTATTCATACATCAAGTTTGAAGCTGTCCATGCCAAACAAGTCCTTCACTTTGAAGTGCAGCACTCACATCCAAGTGGATGCGATTGAAAGTCCCAAGTGTTTACTTTCCAAGATCTCTCTAATTTCTCTGCATTTCATGGGACTCTTGAGTCCACAATGCCTGGAGTCATATCCGTGGTGCCATTTGTGGTTTCCTTTTGACAAACGTGTACATAAATAGAACAGAGGTTTTGTATTCTGTAATGTAAAGATGCATTGTACTGCTTTCGGCTCAATGCTTTGTACAATCTACATAAGAAGTACGAGTGAAATGTACCAGAGAAAGTAAATATTGTCTTCATTATTCATTGACACGTTGACAGCAGTCCCATTTTACACTGGCTGTGTGGTGTTTTGAAATTTCAGAAAGAGGAGAACGGCGAGATTTTGAATTCATTGTCTCCACCTGAGACTACTTTTGAACAGTCGGGTCTGGGCCCTGGCCAAGAGTATGAGGTTAAACTTGAGGTATTAAAGAACAACACTCATGGGCCACCAGCAAGCAAAAATGTGGTTACAAGTAAGCAGATCTTTTATAACTTTTATTTATTTTGTCACCAGTATTTTGTTTACAAATGTTTTCAAAATTATGAAAATCTATAATATTTAGAGGGGCAGTGGTAGGGGGCGGTTGTTGATACTTTTGTTTTTGCTTTGCCCGACCTTGTGTGGGTTTCCTCTGGGTACTCTGGTTTTCTCCCATAGTCCGAACTCATGCACATTAGGCTAATTAGATATTCTCAGTTGCCCCATGTGAATGGTTGTGTGTCTGTGTTGGCCCTGCAATGGTCTGATGAGCTGTTCTGGCTGTACCCTAGCTTTGCACAGAGACAGCTGGGATGGGCTTCATTCCCCCATGACCCTAATAAAAGATCAAGCAGTTCTGAAAAGCTTCAAGAATGTATGTATAAATTCACACAGGGAGGCATGGTGGCGTAGTGGTTAGCACTTCCGCCTCACATCAAGAACGCCCTGGGTCTGAATGCCTTGCCTGGTGGGGGCGTTTTTTCTTCCTATGCTTGTGTGGGTTTCCTCAGGGTGCTCGGGTTTCCTTCCATAGTCCAAAGACATGCACTTAAGGTCAACTGACTACTTTAAATTGCCTATAGGTGTGAATGTGAGTGTGAATGGATGTTTTTCTTTTCTTGCAAAGGCCTTAAAAACAAACAAACAAAAAACCCTCAAAATATGAAAATGGCCTAATGTACCCAATGGCATGGATTGAGATAGATAGATAGATAGATAGATAGATAGATAGATAGATAGATAGATAGATGGATGGATGGATGGATGGATGGATGGATGGATGGATGGATGGATGGATGGATGGATGGGTAGATAGATAGATAGACAGACAGATAGATTTATACAGAAAGATCAAAACTGTGGTCCAATAATGTTTTAATAAAGTGATATATGTTTTTAACTAATTTAGTTAGTTAGTTATTTTTAGAAGTTTTCCAGCAAATCCAAAACCTTTTTCTGGTTTAGGATCCACACTCAACCTTAATGACTTGAGTATAGCTGGAAAAGCTTTTAGCTTTTTGGAATATTAGTTATTTTGGAATATCTTCCCGACTTGTGATTTCTCCTTAGCCTGCAAAATGCTACACTTGCACTGAGGTGATCCATTTTAATGTCCCAACTACCAACCGGTAAACCATTTTCAGAATATTATTTCAGGATCAAATTTCAGGAAAGTGCTGCAAAAACTAAAAAAAGAGAAGAAAGAAAAGAAAAAGAAACATATAAAGAACTTGCAGGAACACAATTAATTAAATCCAACAGTAAGCTCCATTCATAGGCTATAATAAAGAAGGCTACTGTGTGCTCATATGATACCAGCTGAACAAATCTTCCAGTGTGCTTCTCACTCTATTTCAGAGATATGTGCCAATAAGGGACTGCCCAGAGAGGAAGCGCTGATTTTTGAAAGGAAGGTTCTACCTCCTTCTATTCACGCTGTTTAAGAAGCGTTCCTCCCTCGAGAGGATGAGAGCTTTGCTTACCCACAAGATCCAAGCGGAAATGCTAATTTTCTGTTTTATCTACAGCTCAGCTAAAAGTGACATTTCACATTTCAACAGAGAGTCTAATGTGTTAGACACCACTCCCATTCTGAAGACCCTCACTCCACTTCATTGGAATACATAATACTGTGTAGAAATAACATAGAATTAATTCGTGTGGCCTAACAAACATATTTAAACCAACAAAATTCTTAAAGTAGATCATGATAAAATATTTTAGACAAACATTGGATAGCTTTCATTTCAATTCTCTATAGAAATAATATATTTCAGTGTGTATGCTAATTATTTTTTTGCGTCTTTATGGTCGTTATGTAGTGATTGATGCTCCTAGCCAGGTGGATGTTCGGGATGTAACAGATACTACAGCTCTAATCACCTGGTTCCAGCCCATAGCCCAGGTGGATGGTATTTCTGTGTCCTATGGTCCAGTTAGTGGCTCCTCAGACAGCCATAAAGTGGAGCTGTCATCAGTCGACACCCAGTATCACCTGGCTGAACTCTACCCAGACACAGAGTACAGTGTTTCTCTCATGGCTCGCCGAGGAGAAATGACAAGTGTGCCTGTCTCTGAGACCTTCATCACAGGTAATGAGTTATCAATAACAGTAATAATTAAATAATGAACAAACCACGAATATTAGATTACTATACAGACAGCTAGCTGTTAGAGAACTAATATTTGATATGTTTTAAATGTTCTCCAGATCTAGATGCACCTAGCAACTTGCGGGCAATAGATCAGACAGATGACAGCATCACGCTGGAGTGGAGAAACAGCCAGGCCAATGTTCCAAGCTATCGCATCAAATACGGACCACTGTCTGGAGGGGAACATGGGGAGCTGACATTTCCTACAGGCCCACTGGACACCACTCAAGCCACAATTTCAGGTAAGGCAATCAGATTATCTGCACAGAGAATACTGAAAATTGTAGGAATTTATGAATTATTACAAAATCATTACAAAATATTGTTGTTTTTTTTAGAACAATACCAGCAAATTTTAATTACTTGGGGGGGGGGGGGGGGGCTCACTGTATACGTGTGTGTGGTCACTTTGGATAGGTTAAATGCAGAAGTGAAAGTTTCCCTTGTGGAATTAATACAGTATAAACAAATACAAATTTAAAAAAATGCAATAAAATGTGCGTCGTTTATGTCATACAGTGTTTGCTTGCCTTAAGGACCATCATTTTGTAAAAATAATAATAAAGAGAAAAGATAAAAGTAATTTACCAGACCAATTTGAAGACCCACAAAGACAATGTGCATGTTGAGAGGCAACAAGTTGAGGCTTGCGCAAAGTGCTGATTTCTACTGAATTTTTTATTAAAATTTTTTCTGCATTTTTCTCTCAAATTTAATCATATCCAATTTCCACCCATCAAGTATTACCTCCCTAGCATACAACCACCACCAACCAAGAAGGTGCATAAGCCCTGCACTAACACACGACGCTGCCACCCGCCGCTTTGCGAACTGCCGTGCATGTGTATTTGGTGGCCTAACACACGCGGAAGGAAATCGGTGTCCGCTGCCTTGAACGAATCAGCTCACAGACAACCACGTGAGAGCTCCTGTCAGAGCTATGCAAATTCTCTCCCATGTACTCCCGGTCTCGGATGGCAGCAGCATCAACCTGGATTCAAACCTGCTCCACTCAAGAGCCCCTTTATTTTATTTGTTAAAAGTGTCAACATGTTTGAAGTTTCCTTGCATCTTTTCAATGCTTTAACAAAATTCTGACAGTGTGATGTTCGTAATTGACGATTTCGCCACTGCAAAAAATACCTACCTGAATCCACTAATGTATGAGCACACATGCGCTGTACAAGCTGTGCGCTGGTTCTCTGACTCTGTCCTGTTACTCTATACAAATATGTAGCTGGATCCAGTCACCAAACTTATTACTTTATTAATTTTTGTTGGAGAAAGGAATCACATTCTGTCTTTTGAGTATATTAAGACAATCTGAAAATTTTGTGCTGGTAGGTAACTTATATTTTTGGACTTATCCTGCTGAATCCACCATATTGGAAGCGGACAGAGGAGAGCAAACAAACCCTGAAAATAAAACAAAAAAATATTAATAGTCTGAGCTATGTTTAGATATGTAAACATGTACATTGTAACATTATTAATGTTTTCAATCACATTACTACAACACACTTTGCTTTGAGGAAGTCTCATTCTGTAAGACCATGTGTTACTGCGTACTTGGATTAACTGGGATAAACAGAGAATGTGTATAAATTCAAAATGTGTAACAGATTCTTTGTCTGGTCGGCTCTATTGTCCTTGGGTGGCCTGCGCCCTACATACGGCACTGCGTCTATTTTTAAAATGAGCATGCCACACACATACACACACACACACTTCACTAGTAACTACAGGGTTATTATCTGTAATTGCCGTCACGCTTGTGATTTCATTGGTAATAAGTGATTCCTCTGTTTCAGGTGTAATTTCACGCTGAAAGCCTCTTGAGTATTGACCTTTTTACGGTTCGATGGAACCAATAAGAAGGATATATAAAGAAATACAGGCTGGGGCCTTTTATCATGTTCAAGAGCCTAATTCAAGACAGTAAATTCGGCTTTTAGTCCAGTGTGAAAGCCTTTACAATGAGGCTACTGGAAAGACCATGAGTGACACAGCTGAAATTGAAAAGGACCGATGGTAGTTATTCAGAAAATTGACTCATAATGGACAGTCTGAGCAAAACATACCAATTGGAAATTTACAAGAAACTTTGTCTTTGCTCTTTCTTTCTTTTCATTTTTCTTTTTTTTTTACCCTACCTGCAGAGGTTGGCCAATGTCATGCGTAAGAAGTTGTTTCCTGGCAACCATATTTATAAAGTTCTGCCTTTTTGTCTGTAGGTCTCAGACCTGGAACTGAGTACGGCATGGGAGTGACTGCAATCAAAGATGAGAAGGAAAGTGCTCCTTCTACTACCAATGCTGTCACTGGTGAGATGCTCCTATGTGATTTTATGGAATCAGACAGAATAAGATTTCTCTTACAAGGAAATTGACTTGGGAATTGCCCCATTACCAGAGGGTACACTGAAAGAAAGCTGTGAATTAGACAGAAACAGGACAAAAAGTTATTCCTATCTCAAACTATTTGTGGGCTCAGTGCCATAAACTGCAAGGTCCATACATGAAAAAAATGTGGTAGTATTACATCTAGGTAGAAAGTCACTCCAAAGTGGACAATTTTAATTTCTTTGCAGCTAAAATCCCAAATCATGCGATAAATATGACTTAATCATATCATGTGTGTATTTGTGACTTAACAGGTTATGGCACTGAGCCCTTCATATGTTATCATATATGTTTAGAAAACATTCATTGTTAAATCTATGGGCAGGTCACTCGTCAATCACTCATTTGCCAAACCGTTTAATCCGTTGAAGCCTATCCCAGCCGACACTGGTTGAAGACAGGGTACACCCTGAACAGTCCACCCGGCCATCACAGGGCAACACACACACACACACACACACACACACACACACAAAACCACTCACACACATAGGGTCAATTTGAAGCAGCCAATTAGCCTAATGTGCATGTCTTTGGACTGTGGGAAGAAACCAGAGTTCCTGGAAGAAACCCTCACAAGCACAGAGAGAACATGCAAACACCACATGGAACCCCCCGAGCATGAGAATGGAACCCAGGACTTTCTTGCAATGAGATGGAACCATTATGCCACCCTACTATAAAATACTACAATGATAATAATAATAATAATAATAAGTGGCACAGTGGCGCAGTGGTTAGCACGTCTGCCTCACAGCAAGAAGGTCCATGGTTCAATTCCCAGGTTTGAGTTTCTGTGTGGAGTTTGCATGTTCACCCTGTGCATACGTGACTTTCCTCTGGATACTCTGGTTTCCTTCCAAAGTCCAAAAACAAGCACAGTAGGCCAATTGGCTGTTCCAAATCGCCCCTAAGTGTGAATGTGTGTGTTTGAATGGTTGTATGGGATTTGGCCCTGCAATGGTCTGGCGATATGTGTCCCACTCTCGCCCAGAGTCGGCTGAGATGGGTGCCAGTCTCCTCGCGACCCTAATAAGGATAAAGCTGCTTAGAAAATGAATGATGAATGAATTAATAATAATGTAATGTATATATAGTACTACAACACATACAGAATAAACATCTGACCATTCTAAACATGAGAAAATGTGCATAAATGAACTATATGTGAAAAAAAATGATTACTGAATAATATAATGTGACAGAACTTAGCAGTAGCTGTTTGGATACAGTTAATTTTTCTCACATTATTCATATCACACCCACTCACACATGAGAGACCAACCTTTACTGTATATATTAATGAAATCAAACTCACCTTCCATGTCAGATCTTGATGCTCCTAAGGATCTGGAGGTGAGCGAGACCTCAGAAACCACAATGGTGCTGATCTGGAGGAGGCCTGTGGCTAAAATCGATGTCTACAAGCTTGTGCTGATTGGTACTGATGGCACCTCGGCCGAGTTTGAAATTCCAGAAAGCCTCAGCACGTATATGCTGAAGAACCTGAACCCTGGTGAGGTTTACACCATCACCCTGACTGCAGAACGAGGAAGGAAGACGAGCGCATCAGCCAGAGTTCAGGCATCTACAGGTCAGTCCTATACTATATATTTCACTGTTTCACTGAAGCGTGCTGACTTTTTTAAGGTAAAAGAGATATATTGGTTATGAAAGTTGGCTTCTGCATAAAACTCAACCCCAGGCTTGTGTTCTTTTCTAAAGAGAAGCAGATTTGTGTGTTTTGTAACTTTATCACACCCGGCAGCCAAAATGAGGACTGAATTATGTTTCTTTTTTCTATAAAATAAGGGACCAATATTTCTTTTGGAGTGTGAAGGATTAAATTTAGTGTGCTGTATAAAATTAAATTTGAGGTTCCCTGTGTTTCCGTGCCTCTTGGCCAGGGAGATCTTTAGCTTCCATACAATGTGCCTCCAGGCTTCCAAGCAAGGCGCAGGAATGAATTGAATCCATTGTATGCTCCGGCTTTACATCCTGTATGTGCGTTCCTTTTCAGCACCAACATGTGGCTTTATTTCAGTTTTTAAAGCAACTAAAGGAAATTCTAACAAATTCAAACGATTATGGCTTTTGTTTAAGGCTCCATGGTTAGAGTGTTGCTTTTACATCCAAACCAAAGAACTGGATTGCATTAAATACATTCGTTTAGAAAGGAGTGAAATTTGCATAGTACAAGGGAGAAGCAAGCATGGCAGAGATGAAAGAAGGAAACAAAAGGACATATGAAGAAGCAGGCATAATAATAATAATAATAATAATAATAATAATAATAATAATAATAATAATGATGATGATGATGAAGATAATGATGATGATGGCCCTGCGATGGCCTAGTGAGCTGTCCAGGGTATACCCGCCCTTTTGCCCAGACTCGTCTGAATTGGTCGCCAGTCTCCCCGTGACCCTAACTATGAATAAGAGACTTAGACAATGAATGAATGAATGATGAATAATAATGTTATTACAGGACCAACTGACAGCAACGTCTCAACCAAACTAGCAGTAAAAAAAAGAAAATATAAAGATCTGAAACTGGAAACAAGAAGAATGTAGACATCATACCAATAGTGGTAGAAGTTCTAGGGGTAATAAAAAAAGGGTCAAAAAACACCTACAAAGGATACCTGGCAACATCAGGCACGAAGAATTGCAGAAGATCTCTACATATAATACGTAAAATACTCTCCATCACTTAAAATTAATGCATTCCCAAGCTTATAGGTTAGGCTCGAGTGCATTCAATACTAAGACTATAAACAAGAGAATAATAATAATAATAATAATAATAATAATAATAATAATAATAATAATAATAATAATAATAATAATAATAATAAT
>JAOUQZ010000027.1:5336660-5373354 GCA_028564935.1 Neosilurus hyrtlii
TATAAGATCTTGAGTCGATTTTCCGTAAAACAGTGCTCGATACATCGAAGTAGAGCTAAATATATTGTATGTGGCAATTTTTTCCCTCATACAATATATATATATATATATATATATATATAAATTACAAAGGTTGACCAAAGGGATGCTTGTGCCTGTGTATTATTGCAGCGTATTTCGTATGCCAATTTTCATTGCATGTACAGATGTTTGTTTTCATTGGAACAGATGGAACGGAACCAAATATCAAATAAGACAGATGTTTGTTCTGTGTTGTTTACAGCAGAAATAGGCTTTTTCCATCACACATTTGACACAGTTGGTGCTGTTGATATTTGTCTGAAAATGGGTTTACTCGATTTATGTTGCCTATGTTACAAACACAGTCAATGTTTTTACATACAGTATTTATGTAATTCTTTATTTTTTTGCTAATTAAAACTGCATTGGTTGGTGTATATATAAAGCTCAGATCACAAGTTCCCCATTCTTGCCTTAGAGAACCCTTCCACATGTGCTAGTATTTGGAACCGCTAACCTAGAGAACACAGTAGTAGAAAATAATCCTGTAAATGAGTTGTCACAGCACTCTGGTAAGTGTTTCACCTTTTCTACATATGTATTCATTTTAAATGTAATGACTGCTTTATGGATGTACCTCGTAAAAGAAGAATACCCTCTAATTCACACCAACATTTCTTCTAAGACCGTAGCTGGTCGTCTTGCTCCTCTCCTTCTGGTTTTCATATCACAGAGTTCTACTCGTACTCCACTGCCTGTTGCTTAATCTCTTTTGTTTATCATCCAGACAATGAAACGCCCCTGGTGGGCAACATCACCATCTCGGCGGTATCCTGGGATGGTTTCAATATGTCCTGGAAGCTGAAAAGGGGCGAGCTTGATGGCTTTCTGATCGAGGTGGCTGACCCCAGTGGTCTGTCCAATGGCCAGAATCACACTCTGTCAGGACAGGAGAACAGCTTGGCTATCACTGATCTCTCTCCTAGTACTTTCTACAGGGTCACTCTTTACGGATTGTACAGGGGAGATCTCTTAGAGCCAGTGTTTGGGGAGGCTTTCACAGGTACCGCCGTTTTATGAGTGCTGGTGCACTGGCTATCCTACTAAAATTCTAACACGTTCTCAGGAGGCAGCTCAGAATGAAAACTAACAAATGAATAACACAATGGATGCTTGAAATAAAGACTAAAAGCTAACAGTTTGCTAATAGCAATTTGTCTACTCATTAAATCATTCCTAAAATCTACTTTTCACCAATAAAGCATGGTACAAAACCACACAAACATGCTGTCACATGACTCTTTGATGTATATATTACCCTCGTAAACGCCACACATTCGTTTTATGTGAGTCCGGCTTTTGTAGATCCTGTACTAAATGTTTTAAAGCCACACTTTCCTGCCAATTACGTGTTGGAGCATGCTGATATTCACAGCACACCTGCAGTAGCGTAAAATAGAGGCTTGCGCATTCGGCTCAGCCTAATCACAGACAAAGCCTGCAGGTGCACATGCTGACCTCCCTTTATGATCACAGCCTTGTTTATGCTTCTCAGCCAAAGAAAAGTCAAGTGCTATAATACCCTTTTATTTTTAACCACCCATAATATACAATGCATAGGCTTAGCATGCCAGTGAACTGTCGCTTACGCTTAGGAAAACACCGCCTTCCAAAGACAGGGGATTAAAATATTCTCAGTCGCTGAGCTGTAATACCGCCATTGCCCACAATAGCACTGCTGTTGGTTATTAGCTCCAAATTGTAGTTTGGCCTTCGCTTGATTCCTCATCGAAGAAAGATACCGACTGAGCTGAAGCAGTTTGCCAGGGAAGTGATCCCAAGGAGTTTTTGTCACTTTTTGTGAAAGATCTCGTCAGTATGCAGACCCGGTTTTTCTAACTCTGCAGCGGTCTTCATTCTGAAGTGCCACTTTCACACATTTTCTCGCTATTTATCAGGCTGTGGCTGCAAGTGCTGCAGTGGTAGTGGATATTCGGGTATTCTTGGTAATAAGCAAATTTTTTTATTAAGACTGTGCTTATGATTTTCAAACATGATCATTAAAAACATCAAACAAAATAAATACATAAATCAACTTGTTCCTATATAAATGCTTTGGGAAATGGATTTTAGGGCTTAAAGAGCTCTTGGCTGACTTCCATGAAAAGGCTGACCAAAGACAAACTGTCCATATCCTCCTATTAGATCATGAGCATCAACTCTATCCGGATGCCAAAGCCCGTCAGGTTGCCGAGCTGAGCGTTGACCTCGTCTTTTCTGCAGGTTAGCTGGCGCCTTGTTCCTCCTTCACGAACAGATGGCTCTTTGTCTGGACCAAAAGACTAAGAGAGACCAGTTTGATGAAAGTGATCTGCAGTTACCACTTTAGCACTCTCACAACGCCCACAAACAACCCCCCCCCCCCCCATACTCCTTCTGACAAACCCTCCAGCTAGCACTATGCTAATGAAGAGTGACGGCTCCACAGGATCTGTCCCAGCTCCAGTTCATTTCCAACCAATTCTCCTTAGAAGGAAAAGAGAGAGAGATAGAGAGAGAGAGAGAGAGATACTTATGTCATCCCAAACTTAAGAAATAGAAGAGGTTTCATATGGTCAAGTGTTCTGAGCAGGGTCTTTGTCGCAGTAAGCATGAGTTGCCGTTTTAGGAAATTCTCAGTTTAGCGTTTTTTTTTTCACCCAGCTTATGCTCCAAAGCTAATCTTCTTGTCAGATTGGCATAAGAATCTGTTATTGCATTTCATATGAGGCATAATACGACAAACATAGGCATGCAGTTTTATTATCAAAAATATACTGCCCAGACAAAAAAAGAGTTGCATACCATAATATTTGGTTGGACCGCCTTATGTTATCTTCATGGCTTTGCTATGACAAACTTAAGCAACATCACAACATTTATTTCCATCTAGAGTTGGTTTCATTTTATACCGGCAGCTTGAACCGATGACGGGAAAAATCGAACCACTCCATAAAGTCTTAGCACAGGGAGAACATGCAAACTCCACACGGAAATGCAAACACATAACCTTTTTGCCGTGAGGTGGATGTGCTAACCACTACGCCATTGTGTCGCCCCACTCTTTCATTATTTCAGCCTCACTATTATAGTCGTATATTTTGGAGGGGGATTGTTTATTGATGATACAATCTGGTCATTCATTTATATGCCAAACCCCTTAATCCTATTAGGGTTGTGGAAAGGTTGGAGCCTATATCAGCCAGCTCTGAGTAAAGGTGGGGTACACCCTGAACAGCTCACCAGTCCATTAAAGGTGAAAACCTTTCACACCTAGGGGCAATTTGGAATAGCCAGTTAGCCAACTCCAAAATATTTGACATTAAGAAGTTATCTAGACCACTAAGTAGCATCATATAGAACTTTAAGCTCATACATAATCTTTCTTGAATCAGTGTCATACAATAGTACATTCTTTCATTTATTCATGAATTTTTCGAACTGCTTAGTCCTACTTGAGATGTGGGGGGACTGCATCCTATCTCAGTCAAGTCTAGGCAAAGGCAGAGTACACCCTAAACAGCTCGACAATCTATTCACACTCACACCTGGGGCAATTTTGAACAGCTAATTACCCCAATGTGCATATCTTTGAGGTAGGTAGGTAGGTTGGTGAGTGGGTTGGGTAGGTAGATAGGTTGGTAGGTACTTTATCCATCCCCTATAGGATGAAATTCAAAATGTCCGGTAGCACAAATATACACACATCAAATATACACACATCAATATACACAAATCCACAAGGAAACTGGGGTACCCGGAAAAAACACATGCAAGCACATGAAAAACATGCAAACTCCACAAAGAAACATTACCATAATGTCATGGCATAATGTTGCTAAGCCTCGACCTGAGCAAGTGAAGCAACAATGATGTGCCACAGAAATAAGTTGCTGTAATCAAGGTTAAAGGTGGGCCAACAAAATATTAGAGTGCACAACTTATTTTAAGTTCTATTTTAGGGTGTATTCCAACTCATATACAGCACCTAATTTGTCATTAATACAATGGGAAACTGTTTATTTGCATTTGAAACATTGTTCTTCTTACACTTGTCATCATGGTTGCTACATCATGTTCCATGTGGTAAAGAGGTTGAATCACTTCACAGAAATGGATGGTCAAGCCATTGTGGTAGTAATAGCATGACGTGCTGGAGACCAAAGGAATTACATAACCAAGCGTCGACTATTAATACCTGACCTTTTGTTGAAAACATGGCTGTTTGTTTGGTTTTGTCACCCGTAATGTTATACAACGTGCTCAGTGTTACCATCTTAGGTTAATGTTTCATTGATAATATAATGTATTTTGTAAAATAACAGTTGCAATCCAAACAATTACAGTCCCTTGAATAAGAGAAGCATGGCAGCACCCCAGATATGTTTAGGACCATGTTACACAGAAACTCCTACTCTACATCAGCAGTCACCAAAATACTTGCAAAACATGTCCCAGATGTGTAACCGGCAAAACATTTCTGTTGATCACACCGAGTACTTGGAAACTAACACAGCCAACCCACTCACTCATTTATTTGCCAACCATTTAATCCTACTAGGGTCGTGAGGAGGCTGGAGCGTGACACTGGGCGAAGGCAGGATACACCCTGAACAGCTTGTTAGACTATCACAGGGTCAACACACACAAACATTTACACTTTAGGTGCAATCTGGAATAGCTAGTCAGCCTCATGTGCACGCCTTTGGACTGTGGGTGGAAACCAAAAGTACCCAGAAGCATAAAGGGAACATGCAGATTCCACACAGAAGTTCCCAAGCCCAGGAATCAAACCCAGGACCTTCTTGCTGTGAGGCGTATGTGCTAAATACTACACCATCAACAGCAGAACCAACAAACATATAATCACTGGCTGTAATTCAGTGATTTTCTAAACATGGTCAAAATTACTTGTAATTTGTAACTTCACTTGTAACTTGTAATTAATTGAAATTTTACATATTAGATCATTTGTTGTAATTTATCCGATCTCAGATGTAAATTTAAAAATGCATGCTGAGAGTAAAAAAAAGAAAAAAAGAAAAAATAAATCTCTGCCAAGACATAAAAATTAGATACACAGCACCCTCTGCTGGACCTCCTGTGCTACCACGCTTCCAAAAAATTGCATTTTCTGTGCCAAATGCACAATCTGGATCAGAGCCAAATGAAACTTGGTGTGACATCAAAGCTCATGTTCCTGAATATACCCAGAAAATTTTGTTCAGATATTTTTCCAGAGGTGCGATTTATTTATTTATTTATTTATTTATTTATTTTTAATTTCGCTCATTGTAAGAGATAGGAGTTTCTTAAAATTTTTCTAAAATTTTGTGACATCAGTGTGTGGGGTCTTACCAAAATTTAATAGGAACATACTTGGGTGATCACCTCCTCGTCTTATGAATTTTACGTCGATCTGTGAAAAACTGTAGGCAGGACGTTGTTAAAACACAGACCAACAAACAAACCCACGCCACGGAAAACAATCTCCTTGGTGGATGTAATGAAGTACAGCTACATTGGACCAGAGATTAGCTACAGGGCAAATAAATGTTATTAATCCACCACATTAACTTTTCTTTTTGCATGTTCTTCTAACTGGATGGTGTTCACTGGAATAACATCACAGATAGCATTGCTTAATAAAACACTTCTTCTCAATATAACAGACATAACTGGTAATTATCGATGATTAACTCATTGAAAGCATGCATAATAATCAGTTGTGGGGCTAAAAAAGAACCTGAGCATATTTTGGAGACCACAGATGGAAGAACACCTGTATTCCTTTGTCCACCTAGAGGCAGAACCTGAGGTGGAGCACCTTTTCACCTCCAACATCAAGCCAGATGGTTTTATGCTGCAGTGGACGGCTCCTGAAGGAATCTTTGAAACATTTATTATGAAAATCTCTGATGGATCGGGCAAGCAGGTGCAGATGAGTGTATCAGGAGAGAAGAGAGCAGAAGTGATCTCAGGCCTCGATGAGGCTACAGAGTATGAAATTGAGCTGTTTGGAACAATAGCAGGACGGAACTTCAAGCCCATTTCAGGGAAAGCTCGAACAGGTATTGGTATATATCTTGGACAAGAAAGCCGGTGAAGTCAGTCTTTCATCGCCATCTTTTCTTAATGCCAGTAAATGTTAGTGAATAAGTGCAATCCAAATACTAACCTGAGCTGAGTATCCCCCAAGCATCTCTGCACAAATATCACTGTTAAATCTTAGGATGGTTGCGGCTACGTTGATGGTTTTTTGAAGCTGGAACCTGTTTGTTTGTTTTTTTTTGGTATTGTTTTTTTAATTGTCATTTTCATTCTCTTTTTTATGTTTTGTGTGTCTTCTTGTCAAATTCTAACCTCTTAAAAGGGAAGGTGCATGCGACTCCATACATGAGATTTGCAAACCTAGATATACTAAAACATCTTTTGTTTTTCTACTTTCTTCTTCTTCGTCTTCGTCTTCTTTTGTATGTGACATCTTTCGCTGTCCAGTCACAGGGCTTAGCCAGTAGGCAGAGCAATTTGGCGTGTGTTTTTACTGAATATGTGTCTGTCTCTGGTTGTCTGGCTCTGTCCCAGGGGGCCCCTCTTCCTTCTTGAGTCTGACGTTGGCATGTCACACCATTGTACTCACGTAATGGGGGCAAGTTAATCTCCCCATGTCTGTCACGCAAGATTCCATGTCCCGACGTTGAAAAATGGCCGAAAGGCTCAAGGTCTTTTAAGCAGGTCGTCTCAGCTCTGTGTTTCTCTGTGCTCTACTAACTTTTATTACTTCATATATCTTGCATTTCTCACTTCATTTACTAAAATAGCTAGATGGTGTCTTTTTGAAACCATCTGGGTACTGGACCCGGTTCAGCTTGGACGGGAATCAATAAAACTTGTCCAATTTGTGTTCACACAGCCTCTAACACTCTGTGATTGCTCTGCTTGTTGTCTTGTTATGTGTTGTCTCCTGCAAGGTCTGGGCAAACCAAAGGGAATTCGCTTCTCTGATGTCACCGATACCTCAGCCACCGTTCACTGGATAGTCCCCACTTACCGCGTCGACAGCTACCAAGTCACCTACGTGCCCATTCATGGAGGTACGTCCTCCCTCTGTCATAGACATGTTAATGCTTTCTGTCCATTGTTACACTTTATGATTTTACGTTTTATGATGTGTGAAGTACTTCTCTGGATGAAGTTCTGTGTAGTATGGGCATTGTTAAAGCTGGGATTAGATCTTAGAGCTTGCAAATCCTTCATCATTTGTACCATTAGTATTATTAAAATCTTAGTATCTACAGTCCAATGCATTTATATTTTATGCAACGTTTACGTGTGATGTATAAAACTTTCATATATTAAAATTGTCAACTTTTTGTGCTACGTTTCAACAAGCAATGATAAAAACGACTCCAAAATTTAGAGTTACTGCAAGTGCTTTTTGTCATGGAAACGTTCTGTTCAGGTTTCCAGATCAATCAGCTTGTTAATGGATGTAATCCATCAGAGCAGTCTGTTTTACCAATCAGTGCCTGTCTGCGAGTGCTGCCCTCTTGTGGTGTTCTGTGTCACATACATATTTATAATGTACAGTCCAAACCTGGCTCTGTCCCCCCCATCTGTAGGCAGTACCCTTAGACTCACAGTGGACGGAGGTGAGTCCCAGACTGTGCTGCCCCACCTGACACCCGGGGTGACCTACCAAGTGAAAGTTGTATCAGTGAAAGGTCTGGAGGAGAGTGAGCCAGCCTCTGACTCATTTACAACAGGTAGAGTTCATACATACATAGTTCTTTACTGAATCTTAAAGGAATTTTCCACCATATTTCAGCCATATGTGTAGCATGTGTGGGTGTGATAGGCAAAGAGTGTTTACTCTCTCATTTTACTGAAAGACATCTTCATCTTATGCAAGGTCTGGGCAAACCAAAGGGTATTCGTGTCTCTGATGTCACTGATACCTCTGCTGTTGCCCACTGGACTGTCCCCCACTACCACATCGACAGCTACCGAGTCACCTACGTACCCGTTCATGAAAGTAAGTGATTCCACTTCCTACGTTCTGGCTTGTTGCCAATTTCTACACAGCCTTTAATGGTTATAACTTTTATTACTTTCTTTAATTAAAGTTTAGTATAGGATGAACATCAGAAAAAGTAGAAATGGTATCTGAAAGAAGATCTTTTTAAAGAAAGATTAAGCCACTTAATCCTAATTAGGGTCACAGGGAGACTGGCGCCCATCTCAGCTGACTCTGGGCGAGGGCGGGGTATACCCTCAACAGCTCACCAGGCCATCACAGGGCGATTTAGAACATCCATTTAGCCTACTGTGCATGTTTTTGGACTGTGGGAGGAACCCGGATTACCTGGAGGAAAGCACAGGGAGAACATGCAAACTCAACAGACAAATGCCAAAGCCGGGAAATCGAACCTTCTTGCTGTGAGGCGGACGTGCTAACCACTGTGCCACCATACTGCCCTGTTCACGTCATAACATATTTTACCCACCACCCCCCACCCACCTGTTTTTTTTCTCCGTAGCCAATTCTCAGCTGTCAAGTGTGTCATTTGTATCATGCAGTCGCCACCAATCAGGGAGGGGCATAAGCAAGCATGCGCCCTTTCCGTGACATATGATGCTATTTTTTTTACATACATATTTATAGGTGGGTGGCATAGTGGTTAGCATGTCTGCCTCACAGCAAGAAGGTCCTGGGTTCAAGTCCCAGGCTCTGCAAGGGCATTTCTGTGTAGAGTTTGCATGTTCCTCTCACAGTCCAAAGACATGCATGTTAGGCAAATTGGCTAATTGGTGAGCTTTTCATGATGTACCGCGCTTTGGCCCATTGTCAGCTGAGATAGTCTCCAGCCTCCTCACGACCCTAGAGGATTAGGCAATTCAGCATATGATCAGAAGAAAAACGCTATCCGCCATCCATTTTTTGGGGAGGATTTTGCTATACTGTATTAATCCCACAAGGGAAATTATTGTCGCTGCATTTACACACGGAAACAGTGAGCATACACACACTTAGTGCAGTGGGCTGCCACACACACTGGGGTGCCCAGAGAGCAGTTAGAGGTTAGGTGCCTTGCTCAAGGGCACCTCAGCCATGAAGATGCAGGAAGGGAAGGTGCTGCTCAATCCCCCACCACACATTTTTCCTGCTGGTTCAGGAATCGAACCAGTGACATTTTGGTCCCAAAGCCGCTTCACTAACCATTAGGCTACAGCTGCCTAAACAGAAACCATTTTGGTTCAAGCATTATCCACTAGGAATAATGCTTTCTCCTCCCAAGATAGTGGACCATTCAGAATGCACTGTTCCCATATAGTATATACTAAACATACATATCGTCCACAGCACTTGTTCCCAGAGTACCTCTGACTTACTGATGTAATGTTTTGTATATTTGAGATTTTTTACATTTGTGATTAGGTCAGTTTTCGATCTGAAGACACTTCCATGCAGGTCATATTTGTACATGCAGTACTAGACATGTAGAACAGTACAGCACAGCTCCTGTGTCAAATAAACCTTCCTGAAGTTCCTGAGTGTCATATAAAGTCTTTAAGGGGCCTGTTTCTCATGCATTAATTCTGGGCTACTCCATGATCCACACCCTTTCCCAGGTAACCCCATAACACTCACTGTGGACGGAGGTGAGTCCCAGAAAAAGCTGCCTAATTTGACACCCGGAGAGACCTACCAAGTGAGCGTTGTATCAGTGAAAGGTCTGGAGGAGAGCGAGCCAGCCTCTGATACTTTTACAACAGGTACAAGTCATATACACACACACACACACACACACACACACACACACACACACACACACACACACACACAAACAAATGCTCCTTTATACAAAAACCTTTACATTGTTTGAGTCAAATCCAGTTTGTAAAACTATCAGATATTTTACTAAATGAATGAATTTTTGGACATGATGCTGAATGTTAAAGGAATACTCAGCCAGATGTGTCGGATATGTACATTATTACAGTGTTTCCATGTTTTGCTGTCTCATTATGTGTTCCCTTCTGCAAGCTCTGAGCCAACCGAAGGGTATTCACTTCTCTGATGTCACTGATACCTCTGCCATCGTTCACTGGATTGTACCTCATTATCACATTGACAGCTACAGAGTTACTTATGCACCCATCGATAAAGGTAAGTACTTCCTATATCATTGCACATTCTGCAAATCTGGAGATTTACACATTTCATAAAGGAATGTATGCAATATACTGTATACAGAGACATATCAAAAGTAATAAGACACCCCTCTCTTCTTCATACTTCAAAACAACCTGAATATGCGGGAGGCATGGTGGCGTAGTGGCGTAGTGGTTAGCACGTCCGCCTCACAGCAAGAAGGTCCTGGGTTCGATTCCCAGCTCGGGCATTTCTGTGTAGAGTTTGCATGTTCCCCCTGTGGTTTCCTCCCACAGTCCAAATACATGCACAGTAGGCTAATTGGCTGTTCCCTAGGTGTGAGAGTGAGTGTGAATGTTTGTGTGAGTGTTTGCCCTGCGATGGCCTGGCGAGCTGTCCAGGGTGTACACCGCCCTCACCCAGAGTTGGCTGAAATGGGCGCCAGCCTCCCCGCGACCCTAATTAGGATTAAGCAGCTTAGAAAATGAATGAATGAATGAATGAATTAATGAACTTGAAAATGTGACTTGCTTAAAACTTTGCACATAAATATACAAAAGAAAATTGATTGAAACCTTTATGGCATGATAAATCAACAAAAAAAAAAAAAAATTCCGGGAATGTTGAAAACATCTAAAGTTACTCCATGTTTTTTTTAAAGGAAATGATTTGCACAGACTTTCGCATCACTCAGCATGTTTGAGTGATCTGTTTCCCATGAATTCACTCATCAGTACCTTCTGCCTGCTATTACTGCCCTCTTGTGGTGCTCTGTATCGAATACTTGACTCTAGTGCTCTAGTACTGTAGTTAAAAGCTGGTTCTGTTCCCTCCAGCAGGCAGTCCCATATCAGTCACAGTGGACGGTGGTAAATCCCAGACTGTGCTGACCAACCTGACACCCGGCGTGACCTACCAAGTGAGCGTCATAACAGTGAAGGGTCAGATGGAAAGTGAGCCAGCCTCAGATGCATTTACAACAGGTACAGTATATACGCATACATACAGTATACTGTTGTCTTAAGCTGAATGTTAAGGAACATTTCAGCATTGTTTAGTCTTATTGTGTCATTATGTGTCACCATCTCCTGCCAGGCCTGGGCAAATTAAGTGGTATCCGTTTTTCTGATGTCACCGACACGTCTGCTACTGTTCACTGGATTATCCCTCGTTACCGTGTCAACAGCTTCCGAGTTATCTATGTGCCCATTCACGGAGGTAAATGATTCTGATACTATACTGGATTATCAGAACAATCTCTTTATTGCCACATATGCCATAAATATACACTCGCTCGCTAAACTGCTTAATCCCTACTAGGGTCGCTTGGACACTGATGCCCATCTAAGATGAAACTGGGCAAAGTCAGAGTGTTCCCTGAACTATTCATTCTCACACTAACACCTAGGGTCAAACTGGAACAGCCAGTTAGCCTAATGTACTGTCAGAGGAAACCGGAATACATGGAGTAAGCCCACACAAGCACATGGAGAACATGCAAAGTCCTAAGCCCAGGAATGGAGCCTAGGACCTTCCTGCAGACCACCCTGCTGCCCCACATTTTTTCACATATTGCAGCTTATTAGGAAGTTAAGGATCAGAGCGCAGGGTTAGACACTCCTCTAATAGTGTTCTGTAGACCTGACATGACAGTCTTTGACTTCCGATAGGCAGAATGTAGCAGGCTTACACCACATTGCCACCACTTCCTGATAACCCACCACATCCTATGTCTATGGATTCACTGCCTTTCCTAAGCACATCTCCAGCTGAGCTTCAGTGTAGAATAGAAGCAGATCTGCATGCTTGGAGCTTATAAATCATCCATCATAGACATTTTTGACACAGTCCATTTATTCTAATCAGACGATCCACAATCCAACTCATCTTACATTTCTAATAAATTGACTGGGCAGGGTTAGTGCTTTATGTTTATTGTATTTTCTTTGGTATCATCTATCTGCCTAAAATAATCACAGGTTTTAAAAGTTCCAGGCTTATCTTTGATCACGTATTTCGAGTAATCAGTCTGGTAATGGATGCAATTCAGGAGTAGCCTGTTTTTCTCATCAGCACCTTCTGACTCACAATACTGCCCTCTTATGTTTCCATGCATCATATGCATGCATTAACAATCTCCATGTATGATCAAAAGCTGGTTGTGTACGCCCTCTTCAGGAAGACCTATGACAATCACAGTAGATGGAGGCGAGTCCCAGACTGTTCTACCCAACCTGACACCCGGGGTGACGTACAGAGTGAGCGTCATATCAGTGAAGGGCCTGGAGGAGAGTGAGCCAACCTCTGATACAGTTAAAACAGGTATGATTTCTTCCACAAACAAAATATGCCACACCCTATAAAAATATCCAGTGCTATCACATTTTTTGTGTGTTTTGTTTTCTTTTTTAGCCTTGGACAAGCCTCACGGTTTAGTGGCAGTCAATATCACTGATACCACGGCACTGTTGCACTGGCAGCCTACCATTGCCACGGTGGATGGATATGTGATCACCTACAGCGCCCAATCAAGTAACAAGCCATAATAGTTTGCATTCTAAGTTCTCAAACTAACCTGAAATCCTTGTATTTTATTTAGGTTATTACACATAAACCATGAGATAGTTACAATGCCTCAATTACTTCAAAAGCTGAAAAAGGTATGGTAGTATACACTATATGAGAACGGCACAATCTTATTGGTATTATCTGGAGGATAATAATCAATTATTGAATGAGTCGAAGTATGAGTATGACATCGAGAATTTTTTACTCGAGAGGTTGATTGCTTTTAGCCAAGGTGGATAGTACCCTTGAGATGGAATAATTTTCCATATCACGCAAAAAACAAATTCTATAAATATTTAATTATTTATTAAAAATAATATTCAAAGTAGACAGTCATTTTACTATATAGCCCATGACAGTCTTGCAATAGTCATTCAACTTATCCAATAGCAAAGATGCAATAATTCTGTTATCCAATGGCAAAGATACAATAATTCTTTTATCCAATGGCAAAGATACAATAATTCTGTTATCCAGAATTATTGCAATACCAAGAATTATTTGATGGCTTTTCACCAATCAGAAAATATCTTGAATGCGTAATAAGACATTACCGCAAGTAAATAATGCTTGAGTCAAAATGGCTGATATACACTCACTGTCACATGGGAGAGATTATTAATTTTAGATAGATAGATAAATAGATAGATAGATAGATAGATAGATAGATAGATAGATAGATAGATAGATAGATAGTTTTAAAAACTAATGATGTTGTTACCCAGGGCTCGTTAAGAACTGTTACATCTTTGTGAAATGTGCCTTTCTTTGTTTCTGTGTAGCTTATGTTAAAATGTTGAACAAGTTTAAAAATATGTCACATGGAGCTCAGCCAGGTTTTATACTTAGATTTAGGTGAATAAGTTAAAAACATCATAGCTTATATAATATATTAATCTCATTATTTTATTTCAACAATAATACAGACTAAAAGGAATGGAGTTAGTAGTCTGGCTAGCATTTTTTTTTTATTTATCTTCATTTATAGATGCTCTTATCCAAAGCAACTTACATTTATTACTTTTATACAACTGAGAGTTAAGGGCCTTGTTCAAGGGCCCAGCAGAGGCGGTTTGCTGCTACTGGGGCTTGAACCCCCAACTTTTGCATCAGTAACCCAAATCCTTATTACTGAGCCACTGCTGCCCCTACTGCCCTGTCTCTCTGTAGATACACTTGACTGTGAGTGTGTGTTCTGCTAGCAGGAGATTTTTAAGTGTTCTTTATTTTGTTCAGTCGTGTGTTAGTGTTTTTAATACAATTCTGAAATGAACTGGATTTACTGGTAATGGTAATTAGATTTATTAATAGACTTCCTGTTTATTATGTCACGCCACCTTCCCCATTTGACCTACATCAGAACTGACTCTGAGAACAATGCACCAACATTATAAAATGGATTGTATGCAATATAATAGTATGTACAAAATATGATATACAGTAATGTATTTTCTGATTCACCTCCACACACACCTGCATGGTCAAGACTGTGAAATATTACCCATCATCCATGGATGTTAATTATTATTACATTTTTCATTGTTTCACTGTTAACCAGACAGTGTGTGTGACAGGTAGCAGGCAAAGGGATTTGAAAAGCAATTAGCCTACATCTACATTTACAGAATCAAGTTGCACCATAATTCATGCATTAGGTTTAAACAGATACATTGCAAATGGAGCTCCAGGATATCAGTAAATATTTCTTTCTGGTTGTTGGATCTACTTGTGTGACAGGCAACTCTGCATTCAGAACAAATATTTCAGGCACAAAATCTGCTTGGATCACTCTTGTAATTTGTCCAAACTTGTCTACACTAAATTAATTTCCATAAATGGAATCACTGACAATTAAGTATTGTATATATATATCTTTTGTTAATGCTGTGGGCTTTTTGTTTGTTTGTTTGTTTTTTTGTATTGTTTTGTTTTGATAGTGCCTCCAATAACTGAGCGAGTTTCTGGAAACACTGTGGAGTTTGAGATGAGCTCGCTCTATCCTGGCACTGAGTACACTGTTAAAGTCTATGCAGTAAGGGAAGCAGCCAAGAGCGCTGCCACAACCACACAGTTTACTACTGGTAAACACACACACATACACTCACATGCGCGCGGGGGCACACACACACACACACACACACACACACACACACACACACACACACACACACACACACACACACAGGAATGGATTTGCTGACAATTTGTGGCATGTTCTCTCCCTCTTCAGAAAAAAAATCTTGATAAAAAAAAAAAAAACTTTCAGGATTAGCTAAAGACACCCAGTCAAAGGTTGTTTAATGGAAAGGAGTGTCTGACCTCACTGCATATATAGTAGAGTGCAGTGAAGATTATACACCACCACTTTTATCTAAAAGGGCTCCTAATAAAAAGAAGTAAAAAATTACTTCTTTATAATTTTTTGATGAAAATGTATTGAACAATGCAACTGTAGGCAAAGAGAACCAAAAAAATATTCTGAAAAGTATGGCTTTTTTCAGTTTAAACTTCATATTGTAATCCATTCCTACCTGCTCCATGATAAAAGCAAGAAAAAGGCTAATTAACATATATAGATGAGTATTTTGGACATTTATGCAACATTTATGCAACATTTTGGCAACTGAATTTGGGTAAATCTCATAACATCTCCTTTAAATTGCACATAATTGGCCAGTCCCTTTTTGGGGGGGTAAACCTAGCCCTCAGTGTTCATAAACCTACAGTGCATAACACCTACGATTCCTCAGATCTATAAAACTCATTCATATTAACACTTTACATCTGACATCAAGGTTTCCTTAACAAAGTTTATCTACTGCTTTACTTAATATTCATTCATTCATTCATTCATTCATTTGCCAAATCTATAAATTCTACTTTGGTCACAGGGAGGCTGGAGCCTGTCTCAGCTGACTCTGGGCGAAGGCAGGGTACACCCTAAACATCTCACCAGCCCACTGGAGCAGATTACATAATATTACATAACCACATACTTCCCAATTCATAGTCATTAAACTATAACTTAGTATAGGAGTAATAAACACTAATATTCAACTTGGTGTAACAAACCCAATGATAAAATAATGAAAATATAATACATATAAAAGAATATGTGTTAAAAATGTAAGTCTTGACCATTTCTCTATAAAAGCCAGTTATATTGCCAGTCCTAAGTATATTCCCTCTGCTGCAGATCTTGATTTTCCTGAGGACCTTGAAGCCAGTAACATCCAGACAGAGAGCGCCACACTGACATGGAGGGCGCCGCGAGCACAAATCACTGGCTACATCCTCACCTACCAGGCTGCTGATGGTGAAATCCGGGTCAGTGGTGCACTTGTGACAAAATCTTCTTTCGGTGTTGATGTCGGATGATACTAAAAACATATTTATTACAAAAAATTTGTATTACTGCAATAAATATGTGACTCATCACCACAAAATTGCCCCAGTTAACACAATTTTCTCAAAAAGTGTTGTCAATAAATTTGGGAAAGTTTAGATAATTTTGTCATATCTTTATAAAATTGATGTTTGCTGATGATTGATTTTAAAAAAATGATGTTTGCATACTTTCCATTTTCGAAACTAATTCATGTCTTTAGATAACTAACAAAAGTAAGACTAGAAAATCATTCCACTCCTTTTACATGATAAACATTCCTATTTATTGCTTGTTCTGTTATACAGTATGTTTTATGCTTTGTTTTACATTTTATGTTTTATAACTTTGTATATTTACATTTACATATTTGGCAGATGCCCTTATCCAGAGCGGCTTACATTAATCATTTTTATACACCTGAGCATTTGAGGGTTGAGAGCCTTGCTCAAGGGCCCAACAGTGGCAGCTTGGTGGCACTGGGGCTTGAACCCCTGACCTTCGGATCAGGAACCCAGACCCCTAACCACTGAGCCACCACTGCCATTGGACTTAAGATCAATGACAGTAATGATACCTTTATTTAACATCTACAAAAGTAAGAAAAAAAAACCAATTATAAGCATTAGGACGTATTAGTGATGGTTTCAAAAAAGTGTATTTTGTTGTTAGAAATGTCTGCCACTGACTATCTTGTCATGTTTCAGGAGGTCGTCCTCAGTCCCACATCCACGTCATATAACATGAATCAGCTGAGTGCCTCCACTGAGTACACAGTGCGCCTCCAGGCCATCTCTGGCCCACTGAGAAGCCCCATCATCACCACTGTTTTTACCACCAGTGAGTACACAAATATCAAAAGGCAAAACATTATCTATTTTTATGAAAATACTGTATATTGCCCAAATGCCTTACAAATTTCTGGCATGCATTAGCTTAAAGCTGAAGTACTTGCAATGCCATGTATGAAACAAAGAAATTTGGACTCCAGTGACCAACAGGGTCCCTCAGATATTTTTCTTTCCTTTTACTGTAAAATTCCATAGGCTTATAAATACAAATTTCTTATTAACATCTGTCAGCTCTTCAAACATTAGATCAAGTATTTAAATGTGTATATTAATCAGAGTGGCCCATTGGTAGGGTGCTGGTTTACTGATCTGAAGCTCGGGGGTTCAAGCCCCACTATCAGCAGGTTGTCACTGCTGTCCCCCCAGTGCAGCTAACAATTCAAATAATCACTCAAACTGACTTACAAACACAAGGACATACAGGAATCATAAATAATATAAAACTGAGCACCCGTTTGATAGGGATATGGGACCTATTGACAGGTGACCAAAGCTAGTGTTATAAGAGTAGCATGGCTTCCTTAAGGGCTAAAGTAATTTTGGCCCTGGAGGAAATAAATAAATAAATAAACCTCCTCTGCATTTCCCAAATTTGGTTTGGAGCAAAAGAATGAAAGGTTAACACTGAGTTTTCTTTTTACTTCTTTTCAGTTGCTGATTTTTGCATTTATTTATATCACCTGTTTTGATAGTTAAATTATCCATTTAACAATCATTCATGTTCTGGGTTGCAGCTAATGTTTCATATTGTTGTGTTCAACGAAAGTTTGTCTGCTTACCTCAATTAGATTGTGTTTTTATTATCCTGCATAAGTCTGAGTGCTGGTGTATGAGCCTCTATTTTTTGGATTTCAGTTTCTGAGTGGTGGTAGAGGAGCCTGTAAATTTTTTGGGTTTCAGGTTTGTTAGTGCATGAGCTATACATATCAGTCAATCAGCATCAAGTCAGCAGTGGAGTACAGAGAAGGGACCGCCATCCAAGTCATGTTCCATACTGATGGTGCTCTGCTGTAATACTGTGTGGTGTGATTTCCAGCATTTCATGCTGCTTACTCTCCGTGAAACTGGCAACCCGTATGATGAGATCATAAATCAAAAGTATTCAGATTTTTGTGTGTCACAAAATAAAAATTTCTTCTCATAAAGGTTGCCTGCTAATGTTAAAGGTTAAATATTATAGCAAGTTTCAGACCTTTATTCTTCATTTCGGACACCAATGGAGTATGACTCCTTCACAGTTCATCAGGAATATTTAAAAGCAGTCCTATTTATAGAATGTGGGCATTATTTTTAACCCTATCCTTTGGAGCTGTAATTAATTAACTAGATTTTATAAGTTGTTTGCTGTGTGAACAACACAGGAGCAAATTCTTAAAAATAATGCAGGCTTGTTAAACTACACACAGATTACTTTTTTCTTTCTTTTTTTTTTTTTTGGATTGTTTCACAGTCAGGGGCAGTGGTGGCCTGGTAGTGGGGAGCTGGATTACTGATCCCGAGGTCGGGGGTTCAAGCCCCACTATCAGTGGGTTGTCACTGCTGTCCCCCCAGTGCAGCTAACTGGGTTATCAAAGGCCGGCCACGTCTCTCACTGTCTGTGGTGAGAGTCATGGAAAAGAACCATTGTTGATTTTCGTCAAGAAAATATAAATAGCGTCAGTGTGTTTCGATGCATGCTGCGATGGCCTGGCGAGCTGTTCAGGGTGTACTCTACCCTCACCGAGAGTCAGTTGAAATGGGCACCAGCCTCACCGTGACCCTAATTAGAAATAAGCGTTTCAGAAAATGAATGAATGATGTTTCACAATCACTTAGAAGCTTTTTTTTGTATCTCATTTTAATTGTGTGTGGCACAGTTGGAATTCTCTACAGACACCCGAAAGACTGCTCGCAGGCTCTGCTGAATGGAGAGACCACCTCAGGCCTTTACACCATTTACCTGCGTGGTGATGAGAACCAGCCTTTGCAGGTCTTCTGTGACATGACTACAGATGGGGGCGGCTGGATTGTACGTAATTAACTTAACCTTTTTCTTAGTGAAGAACAAAACACAATTCTATAGAAAAATAATCAGTGGTACAGATGTGTAATGCAGACAGATGTAAAGCGGAATTATCGCTACCGACCCAAGGTTGATTGTTTTCCCACACAAAACTATAAACAGCCCTATAAACACAATCATGGTATTTTTTACTAGTTACAAAATGACACAGTGTTGTACTGTTTATTTGTTTATACTTACAATAATGTCATGAAACAAATTAACAAATAAAGTTGAATTATGATACTTCAGCTACGTTATAGCAGCTATAAACAGTTGTTACCTCATTAAAAACACAGTCTTTGGGCTGTGGGAAGAAACTGGAGCACCCAGATGAAACCCATACAAGCACCTTGACTACCACAGGGTTCAAACCCACCACCTTCTTGTTCTGAAGCAAAAATGCTAGTTGCTCCACCACCATGCCTAAATAAACATCTTATTGAAAAGGTCTCCAGTTATACATCTGAACATGTGCTGTCTTCCATATAGTCTTTTACAATATAAATAATAACATATGTTTACATACGACTGCTGGATTCTAATAAAACTAAGAGCACTTGGAGAGTGCAAACATACACCAAGCCTTAAAAACGTTGGGCTTGCTGCAGTACCACACTAACACATAAAAACAATAAGAATGCTAATGATAAATCTAAATTATCGCCAAATGTAGAATCTGATTCTTCTGATTCTAAATATACAAACAAATAAACACATTTTATTATAAAGACTTCGGACAGGAAGTCTTGATCATTGTTGAAAATTTACCTATAGGCAGAGGTAATGATTTGCTCTCCAGTGAAAACCAAATGAAGAAGAATCAACACCTTGACCAGGGATGTGGTATAAAGTGCATCCTTATAATATAATGTCTCCTCCTAGTGGGCATCTAATGAATATTCATTCACACATTATTTGCACTTATTGACCTTACTGGGTAGTTTTTGCTTTTAACCCCACTTTGGTCCCACGGATTACACCCTAAATGTAATGGTTTGTACCACACTCTACTCTAGAAACAAAAAAATGTACATAATATTTTGTGTTATATCACACTCAAACAAACAAACAATCACAGCAGCATAGGCGAAAGCACTTCATGGGAGAGGAAATGAACACTTTAATTAAGTGCCCACCTGTATAATGTAATGTTCCAGTTCGGTTCTTGTGTTAAATAATTTATTACAATTTGTTTATTCAGATTTGCTGTATATGTGGAGTGTACATTTGAGGGTTCTGGGTAATGTGTGTTTATTGTCTTTTTTGTCTGTAGGTGTTTGTCAGGAGACAGAGTGGTAAACTGGACTTCTTCCGTAACTGGAGGAACTACACTGCAGGTTTTGGGGATATGAATGACGAATTCTGGCTTGGTATGAATCACGAGATAATCTGTGCATAAAAATATGAATTCCATATAGTATAACTAAAGTAAACTTTATAAAAACTTATATCACTCCTTTTGCATCTAGGTCTCTCCAACCTGCATAAGATCACCTCCCTCGGTCAGTACGAGTTGCGAGTTGATCTCAGAGATAAAGGCGAGCACGCATATGCACAGTATGACAAGTTCTCAGTGTCTGAGCCACGCAGTCGCTATAAGATGCACGTGGGAGGCTACAGCGGCACGGCAGGTAACAACCTTCAATGTACAAAACGTATTTTTCATAGTTAAAATCTGTATAGCTAATAAAATATAAATAATTTTTTTCTTTTGACTGTAAGTATATATGTGTCCCAAAAGTTACTGTGCTCTTCAATTCTTCCTAGAGCAGATGTTGGAACTGTCCCTATGGACTTAAAAGACAAGAAATGTAGAAATAAAATAAAATATGATACAGTTTCTCACAAGGCTGCTGAGCCACCAAATATGAAGAACTCAATTTATAGATATGCTGTGGAATTCATAAATAAAAAAGATATTATTACTGTGCAGTAACTTATATGTATTATTTCATTTATTTTATAATGTACTGATGCAAATGTATCATCTGGTATTAAATTTCTTCCTGAATGTATCATGCAAACCTTTCCTATTTCCTGTGTCCTGAATATAAACCAGTTCCCGTCATGATAATTCTTCACTAATCCTATTTTCTCATTTGTAGGTGATTCAATGACATACCACAACGGCCGTCCTTTCTCAACTTACGATCATGATAATGACATCGCTGTCACCAACTGTGCCCTCTCATACAAGGGAGCTTTCTGGTATAAGAACTGCCACCGGGTCAACATCATGGGACGATATGGGGACAACAGTCACAGCAAAGTATGACACCTGTCAAAGGATTTTCTTTCTAAACAATACATATACTGTACATACACACAAAACAGTGAAAGGCTGTTTACATTTTGCTTACGATTGGATGTAAAACTATTGCACCTACATTACCGTTGACATAACCCAATGTATACATGACTAATACATGCCCAAGCCAAATTTCAAAGTACTACTTGAACCCCAATGAACATGTTTGAGATGAACTAGAATGCCAACTGCCCAAGACGTCCCTGCCAAACATCAGTGCCTGACCTTATTAACACAGCCTTCCCAGAAGAGAGAAATTTTATTATAACAGCAAAAAGGAAAGAGACCTGGAGTCCAACGATAAAGAGACACATATGAGTGCTATGGTCAAGTCCATAAACTTCCAACTGCCACAGACCACTTAGGATAGCCGGTCTGATAGTTATATAGTCTTCATAGAAATACATTTATTTAAAATAATATAGCTAGCACAGTAATTAGTGCATTTTAGTTTTTGCCCACAGTTGTGTATTTAGATAGTATTCATAAAGCTATATGATGTTTCCAGTATATGAGCATATGATATAAGGAATATTAGCCTACATTAGAATCCACTCATCTTTTTTTCTATACTGTAACCTTTTAGTCATTTTATAAATTCTGTTATAAGCTTAACCTTTATAAATACTCTTTTCCCTCCAGGGTGTGAACTGGTTCCACTGGAAGGGTCATGAGCACTCCATTGAATTTGCTGAGATGAAGATCAGACCATCCAACTTCAGAAATTTTGAGGGAAGAAGAAAACGATCATAAAAGAATAATAGCTGAAAGATAAAAAAATGCCCTCCTTTCTGCCATTCTGCCCTTACTGCATCAGTCCAACCTTTTCAGCTACCAAAGCAGAAGCTTAGACGTATCTCCCAGTCTCTCTCTCTCTCTCTCTCTATTTCTCTCTCTCTTTCTCCTCCTCATTTAACAGCACAATGAAAATTGACATCCATGAGTTCTTGTTCCAGGCTAGAGCTCGCCATTGATCGTGTGTGGCGCCAGTAGCTTAAGTGCCAGGTCCACAACCTCTCTCTCTCTCTCTCTCTCTCTCTCACACACACACACACACACACACACACAGCCTGCCATCTTGAGTTGCTGTCTAACAAATCTTTCAGAAAGCACACCGATGGGAGGGGCTGCTCTTAAAAGCTTTTCACTTTACAAAATTAAAAAATCTGGCCACGGTAATTCAAGTATGGTTTTGTGTTCCAAGGGTAGAGTGAGTGTGTGTGTGTGTGTGTGTGTGTGTGTGTTCTTTTTTTTTTTCTTTAGTATTTGGTGCATCTCCATCATGTTAAGCTCCTCCCATTTAATCATCAACCATCCAGTAGAGAAGTTAAAACCCATTTTGTGATTATTAGCCTAAGTGTGACGTGTTTTTTTTTTAAATATCCCTGTCCTTCCATCTTCACTCCACCTGACCAGACAGGAAGTATGCTGGCATGTAGCACGATTCACTGCAGCACAAATTCCATCCACAAGTGTCAGTTTTCAGATGTCCAGACACAGCTTCATCATTGTCCATGCACTACGTGGTGTGTTTTTTGAACCTATTGCATGTTATACTGGTGCTGAATCTCTTCACTTGATGACCTGGAATTACAGTGTACTGCCACTGGGACACAAGACGACATACTTCACTGATTTTTAAGCAGCTGTGTCTGCTCCGAGTTAAAGACAGGACCTATATCAGTTTATCGCTGATGTAAGCAAGTTCACACAGGCGGATAGATTCTAAGTATCATAAGAATGAATGAGAGCCATAAAGGTAATGTTGTGCAGCAGATAAATACTTAAGAAAGGCCATTTTCATTTTGTAATCAACATTGTACATTTATATAAAAGCTATTGTACACAAAATGAATTAATATACAGAGTGAGTCCTTGTGTTCCCCCACCATCCCTCCTTTCCTCCCCCCGACCCTGACATGTTTCCTGCTATAGACTAAACCACTGATCCTATAAAAATACCTGTGTAAATTAAAGTCTCATGTTTGGTATTTGAAAATGACTCGTTTGTTCGTTTCTTTTTTTTTTTAATTGGGTGAACAACAGGTGTTTCTCTGTAACCCATATTACAATAAAATGGATTTTGTTTTTAAGAAATAATGTGTTGTTATGATTATTTACTCTTCTAACTATATTTTGAAACAGGAATGTTTGCGTGTGTGTTTGTGTGTGTGTGTGTGTGTGTGTGTGTGTGTGCACTTTGGATGGGTTAAATTCTGAGCCAAATTTCCCTTACAGGATTAATAACATAGGCTAGTGTTGCGGTTAGCACATCCACCTCACAGCAAGAACGTCCTGGGTTCGAGTCCCAGACTGGTGTTTCTGTGAGAAGTTGCATGTTCTCCTGTGCTTGTGTGGGTTTTCTCCGGGCACTCCGGTTTCCTCCCACAGTCCAAAGACATGCACATTAGGCTAACTGGCTGTTCCAGACTGCCCCTAGGTGTGAGTGCGAGTGTAAATGGTAGTGTGTGTGTTGGCTGACATAGGCACAGTCTCTGCAACCCTGGTAGAGGTAAGCGGTTAGGCCGAATGAGCTAGTGAGTAAGTGAGTGACTTATTACAGTATATAAAAATAAAACACACACATAAATGATAATAAATAATAATAAAGCAGTTATGTTATCCAGGAGCAGCTCGGAGTATAACCGCTGCTTCTTCACTGATTAGAATGCCTCTCGAATGCCTCCCTGGTGTGGTGTTTCGGGCATGTCCAAACGGGTAGAGACAGACCCAGAACACGCTGGAAGGACTACGTCTCTCGACCGGTCTGGGAACGCCTCGGCGTCACTCCGGAAGAGCTGGAGGAAGTGGCTGGCAAGAGGGACGTCTGGACCTCACTGTTTAGGCTGCTGCCCTCAATAATAAAGCCTTTTTAAAAAAAAAAATAAAGCTTTTTTTAATAATAAAGCCTTGTGAGATTTAAAATTAGAATCTCCAAACCTAATTTTTTGTATTTCATCCCTAGATATATCATCATTTTGGTTTTTATAACCCCAGTTTTAATTCCAGGGCCACTTTAAGCTGTTTACTGGTGACTCCTGTTGAGTGAAGGCACCAGAGATGTCTGAGTAGGCGTGGCGAAAACGCATGGTGAGGGCCTGTCACTCAACGATCCAGCTGACCAACTGATGCTTTGTAGTTAGTCCCGCCTACCAGTGAGGGACAAAAAGTACAAAGTCGAACTTGTGTCGTGGGAGCCGCGTTATATTCACTCTTTTAATACTTCTGGAATGAAATGAACTTTTTTTTAAGGTATAACGGTTAGAAATGGGTGTTTTTTTGAAGAGTTTCTTGGTTACTTTAGGAAAATTAATTCCGTTGAAAGGCTTTTGGAGCAGGTTACAAGCCGCACCCATTGGCTAATAGTGTTTACACTGAAAACCGGATGTCACCTCAGGATTAGATGCGCGTGCGGTTGTTTTTGTGGAGAGTCTTCGGAGCAGGACAGCTGGACGTTGTGCTATACACCGGGTCGAGAGGTAAAACAGCCGTTCAGGACTTTCTTTGGACGTACAACGAACTAATCCCGGGGGTATGAGGTTTGTTTTGAATGTAGAGTCGAGAGAGTTGTTGGTTCCGAGCGCGCGCGCGCGCGCGCCTGCTCTTTCTTCCTGACAGAAACGAGTTGGATCCGAAATGACGCCCATAACAAAGTCCCTGAGGTCCTGGCTGCTGAAATTCCTCGTCCTGGCAGCTGTCATCGCGTTTTCACTCTATATCCTTGAACAACGACGTGCTTCCTTACACACTAAACTGTTCCGGCTTCTTCCAATGGAGTCGTACAAGCGGATTTCCCCTTTAAGTTACAAATATGTCCTCAACCAGCCGGACCTGTGCCAGAACAGGAACCCTCTCCTGGTTCTCATGATCCCTGTGGCACCCCAGGACTCCGAAGCCAGGACGGCCATCAGAAAAACCTGGGGTCAGGAGAGCCTGGTCCGGAACGTCGACGTAGCCAGGGTGTTCTTCATCGGAGAACCCAGGGAGCGTGACCCAAAGCTTGAGGAGAACCTCCAGGAGGAGAGTGTGACCTACAGGGACGTGGTTCAGATGGACTTTCTGGACACCTATCACAATCTCACCATCAAAACAATGATGATCATGAACTGGCTGGCCAACTACTGCCGCTCTGCCCAGTATGCCATGAAGATCGATTCGGACATCTTTCTCAACGTGCCTTATCTGGTCGAATACCTCCGGGACAAGCCCTCACACAACTACATCACGGGCTCCGTCATCGCCGACGGACGGCCTCGCAGGAACCCAGACAGCAAGTGGTACCTTTCGGAAATGCTGTACCCGGAGGACTCGTTTCCACCCTACGTGTCTGGAGCCGGTTACGTCTTTTCAGTTGACTTGGCTAAAAAGCTCTCGATGGCCTCCCGGTTTGTGCGTCCAATTCCGATGGAGGACGTTTACGTGGGTTTGTGCCTGCATTTCCTCAACGTACGGCCGGAGTTTGCACGGACGATGCTGCCTTACAGGAACCTTTTCGAGATCCGGTATCTGGACTACGACAGGTGCACCTTCGCGCAGCGCATCATAGTTACGGGTTACGCGCCGACGATGCTCATGAGCATGTGGACTGATTTCCAGAATGCTGGTTATTCATGCTAAAGATTGATGCACTTCATTGATTCATTTTCTAAGACGCATCGACACCCATCTCAGTTGATTCTAGGCGAGGGCGGGTAACACCCTGAGCATCTCGTCAGACTATTGCAGGGCAACACACATGCGCACACAGGAGCCTAATGTTTTTGGACTGTGGGATGAAACCAGAGTACCCGGAGGAAACCCACAAATTGCAGGGAGAACATGCAAACTCCACACAGAAACACCCCGAGCCTGGGAATCAAACCAGGGACCTTCTGGCTGTGAAGCGAACGTTCTAACCACTGCGCCACCGTACCACCTTCCAAAAATGTACAGCCAAAGTCATTTTAAATGATCACTTAGTAAACCGTGGCCTTTATAAAGGGTATAAACACTGTAGTTTACTTGCAACATCATGGAGAACCCCTATGCTCTTAACCGAATGTCACAATAAATTATTGATGATGTAGAAATGTCGAACACATTGCTGTTAATAAATATTGTATGTGCCTTATTAACTCTAAAAGCTATCTGCACTGCATATTATGGAATATTTTTTAATAGTTTGTTTTTTCCTCTTCCCTTTTTCCTTCTGCGTCTCTTTTTTTTATTATTATTATTATTATTATTATTATTATTATTATTATTATTATTATTATTATTTTGTTGTTAATTACACTCAATATTCAAAACAGATGTCTACCAGCAGAGGGCACACTTTCCCTTATGAATTCCACAGCGGTGTATATTTTTACTTATTACATGATCTGTAGAATAATAGTTATCCAAAGATGAATAAAACAGCTTTTAAAACGTTGTCACATCCATCACTTTGTATTAAATTGTACCACCTGTTCAACTAATTGATTATTTTTGAAACCATGTTTTTTTTTATATTTGATTATCATGTCAAAAAGTGTTACGATTAAACATTCATTCATTCATTCTAATTAGGGTTGCGGGGAGGCTGGCGCCCATCTCGGCCGACTCTGGGTGAAGGCGGGTGCACTCTGAACGACTCGCCAGGCCATTGCAGGGCCAACATACATGCCTACTCACACCTAGGGGCGATTTGGAACAGCCAGTTAGCCTACTGAACATGTTTTTGGACTCTGGGAGGAAACTGGAGAACACGGAGGAAACCCTTGCAAGCACGGGGAGAACATGCAAACTCCACACAGAAACGGCTGCACCCGGAAATTGAACCTAGGCCTTCTTGCTGTGAGGCAGATGTGCTAACTACAGCGCCGCTGTGCCACCACGAGCAAACATTGTTTTTATTATTGTTTTATAAATAAGTGGATAGAACCTTATTGTTACCTATTATACATTAATTGTACAGTACAAGGGGCAGCATGGTAGTGTAGTGGTTAGCATGTCCGCCTCACAGCAAGAACGACCTGGGTTCAAGTCCCAGACTTGGGTGTTTCTGTATGGAGTTTGCATGTTCTCCCTGTGCTTGTGTGGGTTTCCTCTGGATTACTTCGGTTTTCAGACACAGTCCAAAACATGCACATTAAGCAAACTGGCTTGTCCAGTCCAGCTTGTCCAGCCTGTGAGTGTGAGTGGAAATGGTTGTTTGTGTGTGTGTCCCTGTCATGGTTTGGTGAGCTTTTCATGGTGTACCACACTTTCGTTCAGTGTTGGCTAAGATAGGCTCCAACCTTCCTTGACCCTAATAGGATTAATTGCCCTTGACCTGTATTGCTCTCGGAACAACATAATAGTTTTTTTTTTACTCTTTTACTTTATTGACTTTCATTGTTTGTTCAAATTTGAAATGTATTTTTATGTTAATTCTTGGAAAATATTTCAAAAACATTGAAACACAAAGAAACTGAAACAAAGACAAATTTAAAGTGTTTTTTTTTTGTTTTGTTTTGGTTTTTTTGTCCAATTTAAACTCACGTGGTGTGTAGTGGAACGAAATGTTTCGTGTGAGCTCCAGGTGCCATGAATAAAAAAACGTAACAATAACAGTAACGACAAACACTTAACTACTAAACCGAACAATAATTATAAGGCTAACAAAAGACTACCGCAAGACAAACTGGGACTTGGTTCATGGAGCAGGAGGGTAAAGATTATGGCGTGATGTGGTAATGAGGTGGTCTGAGTGGTGCAAAATACAAGAGTATTCTTTCTGCAAACAGATTTTAAAGTATGCAGCAGTTCAGCAGTTGTTGTTACATTTCCTGTTTTTTTTACTGTCGACGTATCAGAATTGCAGGCAGGTCAGTCACGTCATTTTAAAGTAAACCACAACCCATTGACATTCCTACGCAATCAAAGGCAAGAACAGAAGGTTGTTGGGTTGGAGTTTAATGTTGAAAAAGTATAACGAACTGGCGAACTGTATAGGGTGTACCCCGCCCTCGCCCGGAGTCGGCTGAGATAGGCGCCAGCCTCCCTGTGACCCTAATTAGGATTAAGCAGCTTAGAAAATGAATGAATGAGTGTGTAAAGGAACACTCGGGACATCTTAAAAAAAAAGAAAAAAAAACCATTATGTTTATTAATGTAATGTTTTTAAAGATAATAAATAAACCTTTGAATCTATCTCTTGACATCCCACTTTCTTTAAGAATATCCTGAATTACATTCTCTCCTGACATTTCTCACCATCTCAGTTTGCTTTCGTTGTACTTTGAACATTTAAATAAAACATGATCTACGTTTTCCTGTGTTTGACATTCTGAGCATAGGCCATTTCCTTTCCCTATCAACTGCAGTGTGCTGTTCAGTCCCGTATGACCTAATCTTAATCTTGAGTATATTACTTCTTCTTTCCTGTTTAACAAAACTATTCTCCCTCCCATACGTTACTCTGGATTCTCTGGTAGTGTTTAGCCTTTAGATCAGCTTCCCATTCTTTTTGCCATTTTTGAATTCCTTCAGACCTGATTTTAGTTTTAGCTTCTCCTTTTCCCATCGGCATATTTATTTCAATTTGTTCTTTTTCTATTGTTCTCTTTGCAATCTCATCAGCTTTTTCATTACCCTTGATGCCTACATGTGCTGGAACCCAGCAAAACTGAGTATCTATGCCTAGCAGTCTAAGATTTAACAGTACATATCTGGCTCCTAACTGTCATTTTATTTCATATTATAAGATTTTCTTAAAAGTTGTCGTAACTTCCAACTTTTCCTTTACGGAGGGAGGTGTGATTGTATCCATAGTAACATGACTGACATGCCTGTATCTACTGTGATGTAGTAATGTTGTCTTAGTAGCTACTAGCTCTATAAATGTGGAGTACTCTGTAGTTGTTGTGAACGGACTACTCTGGAACCTGAAAGAATTCCACCGACAATACTGCTGTGAGACTCAAGATTCCACACATCACGAATCATCTCTGACCTTCGCCTGCCGTCTCCTACCTTCACTACAACCAGCCTGCGACTGCCTCTCTCCCAGCTAGGACCTTAATTTAGCTATTTAATTTCATCTGAATCCATATTTGTGTAATTGCTACATTCACTGACTCAACTTCAATAAATTGTTAAACCGAATTCCTTTGCCTGACTTGAATCATGCCAAACACCTCTGGAACACGCGCTCCGACAACACAGTCGTTGGCCGGTTGTAGTGAAGGTAGGAGTCAACAGGCGAAGGTCGGAGATGATTCGTGATGTGTAGAATCTTGGGTTATGTTACTGTGGATACAGGATGTGCCTATTACATCACAGTGACCCAGACCTATTTTTCAAGGTCACGAAGGCCAAACTTTTATATTAGATTTACGAACATTTGCTAGCCGTGCACTCAAGCTGGGCCTTTCAAACTTGCCATGCTTGTTCTATATTGAAATATTATGAAATTGTCATTTTGGCGGAAGCATCTGGACCCCTGTGGTCCGGTGCACACTGTGCCGATTTCCTCCAAATATGACCTGGAATACTGATTTATCTCTACACAGTTCATGGTTCCACTGTGTGATGGTCCATCCCAGATTCCTTAGAACCCAAATACACTGAAGGTATTTCTGGTTGCTGTGAACAGAAAGCTTCTTGCACACAGTAATGATTTAATGCATTTGTAGATGTAACTCCATGCTGTAATGCTTGACAAAAGTGTGCCCAAGTAATCCCAAGCCTCACCACCACCCAGACGCCTGGTAGACTAAGTTAGCTGATGAAACTTCGCCACTGCTTCCAGTCTTGGGACATCACTTTCGCTCATTCGAGGCTGCGGCCTGTGCAATTCATTATTATACCATCTCTTTTTTGGGCGTCCTTTTAGTCTCTCTCCACATGGATTCCATCCCATCATTCTCTTCACAGTTCTTTCAGGGGGCATCAATTGTCAGAAGGAGCTGTACTACTTTCGATACTTTTCGGATGTCGACAAGCCAATCCCAAACCAAAGTGGCCATATCAGATGTAAATAGTGATACTACATGCAGTGCCACCTGTGGGATCAGAGATTACGGGTGTCCTACTTAGGTTTGTATCCTTTTTTTTTACGCACTGAAATTCCTCTAAATATTATGCACTATAGAAGGTCACATATCCAAATCCCTTCCTAGCTTTCATTGATTTTTGTCACCTCTTGACATCACTTGTCTCCAATCACGTCATTATTTAATTGTTTTATCTCATTGCTAGCCCTAATTTAACTAGGCCCAACTTTTTTTTTCCGAATGTGTTGAAGGCTGGAAACATCAGAAAACATTAAAATTAAAAAGTAAAATTTAGTTGGCCAGAAAAAATATGAAACATTTTGCATTCATACTTTCTCAAACCTCTCTCGGACCTTCTTGCTGTGAGATTGACGGGCGAACCTCTACACCACCGTACCACCACCTTACTTACATGTAAGTTACACCAACAGTGTAATTAGATTTTTGGAGATGATCTGGATTAATGTCTGTATCCAAATATGTGACCCACCATAGCAAAGTGGGTATTAAGTTGGAAATTATTAATTTTAAGTTATTGGTACCATTTTGTAGCACATTTTCTAACAAATTTGTCTAGTTTTTGGAGTAACTAACCAAAACCTGGCAGGAATTTTCAGCCTTTTAAACATGCAACTCTGGAGAAAATCGCAATCACAAGTTCAACAAAGTATTTAATCTTTTCTGACTTAATACCCACTTTGCTGTGATGGGTCACATATTTGTTTAAAGGAGTCTTTTACATTGTGAGAAACGATGAGTTTTAGAGGTGTGGTATCACAATAATTATTTTCCGGCTTGGTAGAGGTTTGTGCTCTCCGAACGCTTGTAGTTTTTATTTGCATTTTTCATACCATCCAAATTTTTGGCCTTGTACTATCACTTACTACTACTATTACCACTAATTGTAATAACAACAATAATAGTAATAGTAGTAATAATAAAAACAATATGCCTCAGCATGTGCAATCTAAATATAACACCAACAACAAAGTCCCAGAAAGGGTTTCCAAGTCCTGAAATTAAGGATTAGCGAAATGCCAGATATAAAGACCAAGACCAGAAAAAAGATCAAGACCATCCCATTTATCTAAGCACTTGGAATGGAGAGGACTGGGGAAATGAAGGGTCAGCATCCCAGGACAGATCTTCGTTCATGTACTCTTACAGCTCACATCCTCTCAATGCTGCTATTTGTTAAATAGAAAGTCATCATCACCTCCTATAGTGCCCCAGATCCACAAACAAGCTCTAATGGACATCGACAACCAATAACTGAAGGAAAAGAGAAACTCTACTGCTACTATTAAGCACCTTGCTGTATATATTGTTCAATGTTTAGGACTGTTCTTGATAAATTCATGTAAAATAGGTGTTCATGAAGCTCGTTAATGTATAATGTATGAATATCGTGTATAAACACACAATAATTATTTGCAGTTTCGGATTGTAATGATATGAGTGAGTCTTCTCCATGTTCTTGCTCGGGGAACGTTAAAGATGGCAGAAATAGCATGATGAATCATTAGCCGTGCAGTGTATGTGTCAGTCTGAACAGGTGGCTATAACACTGTGATACATCACAGCAAGGAACCACAAGCCAAAAGAGAATGTGCAATTTATGCATATTTATTTATTCACGTATCTATTTGTTTGTCTTTACAAACAGATTTGTCCTAAATGTAGTCTGTGTGTGTGTGTGTGTGTGTGTGTGTTGATCCACATTTACATTTAACAGTGATTGAAACAGATACCTTCCAGAAAGAAATTCTCTGAACTCAGTTCTGCTGGTGTTAACAGCCACTGGTTTCTATGACAACCGATCAAACGTGCATATTCATTAGCATATTTGTCTCCACCCCCACAGCGGTGCATGAGAGAGTGAGAGGGGAAGGAAGAAAGACAGAGTGAGTCGGTGTGTATGAGTGACCGTGCTGAAGAGATGCTGCTATAAACACGCTGTATCATTCATCTCAACACTGCACTTCACACTGAACCTGCACCTCACGGTAAGCATGTTTCACATTCTATCTTTAGAATGTTTAATCCCAACTGATTTCCTTTATACAGAGTTATGCAGCAGAATACTCTATTTTTTAAGCAGTTAAAATTGGGGATTATTCTATTTATTATTCACAGTTGGGAAACACAAGTACAAGTTGATCAGTAGATCAATAATAATATATCATAATATGTGGTTTTACTTTACGGGAAAATAAATCCAGGACAAAAGTGTATTTTCTGCCATAGGAACAGGGAATGATTTTTTCATCTTAGTACGATGGAACACAACTTCAGGAAAAAGTTTAGGAACTTTTTTATAGCTGTTTAAACTTCATTTATAACAGAAATGTAATAGATTGTTCTAGATTACTAAGCATCAGTAAATAATAAAAAAAGACAATAAATATTAATAATAATATATAAAATAGTACATTTTAAGGTAAAAGTGCAGTATCTGTTTATAGTTATTTTAATTTATCTTTATATATATATATATATATATATATATATATATATATATAAAAATTAAAAATTAATGTATTCCTGCTTTACTGTGCCGACAAACAAATCAAATATTTTCAGCGAAACTGAGGGAACTGTTTATAGCTACTATAGCATAAGTGATGATGTGAATGAAATTGCTTCATGAATGTTCTACCACATGAAATGGATTAAAAGAAGTATAATTCTTCAATAAATGAAAGTTATATTATTGGTAATTTTTTTGCGGTAAAGCCAAACTGGCAAAGTCAGCTAATCAGTTAGACTCAAACTGTTTAAAGAAATATAGTAAAACTTTATTATTATTATTATTATTTTTAATTAAATATTGATATTAATAATAAAATGTGAATAATATCTAATAGTAGGATTAAAAGTAAAGCTTTTAATGTGGTTATTAGCTGCTATTGTATTTACACAACAAGCCATAAATTCTACCAATTGTCACTGTTCTTCTTACCTTTTTCTTTGAAGAAGATATAAATGGCAGTGCATAGCTTAATATCAATAACAGACCCTCTAACTATAGTGTACACTAAATATTATCATCATCATATGTTCTACTGCTTTACTCTTTGTTGATCTCTTATTTCTCAGGTGCATGGGTAAAGTAAATGGCTCTGGACATGTGATCAATTGTACTAAAATCAATACAATTTACAGTGTAATTTAACTTATAATATATTTAAGCACTGAGTATAAAAATACAACAGAAACTCGGTTGTAATTGGGCCCAAAGGAATTGACTGTGTTAAGCTCCACTTGCACCAGTTTAACTGAGTAAAAATGCTAAGACCCATCAGTGTGTTGATCAACATATAGAATTAAATCACTGCTTACTATATGTTGGTCTTCCTTTATCTATTTATCCATAGTTTCAGGATTAGGTTTCAGGTTGAACACCAAATGTGTCATATTCAACATCGACATCTATCCCACCCTTCATATGTTAGTCACACCTTCATTTTCATCACCGCAAAGAGGTTTCATCCTGAGACAGTCTCTGCACTGTGCATGTCTTTGTTCTTGTGTTCAGCTGTTGAATACACTTGCTTTGCTTGTAAGGTGTGTGTGTGTGTGTGTGTGTGTGTGTGTGTGTGTGTGTGTGTGGTACATGTTCCTTGCTTGCATAAGTGTCTGCTTTTTTCCCTTTGCACTCTTTCATTAGGACTCCATCAGCTGCCCTACACTGTAATGCATTGACAGACTGTTTCAACATCCAGCATCAAGATGAATGTGAATAGCTTAATAAACAAATGGAGTAAGTAAGAAATGTTTGAATTGTTCACAATGGCGGTTGATTGAGTTTAAGCCTTATATGATCTCTTGTTCATATGAAAGGCAACTCAAATCACTGTGAAGAAAAAATAAGCTTTATATAAATATATTAGACAGTAGAATAACATTTTCTAAATGCAGATTTATATAACAGGTTTACCGCTATACTAATGAAATTATATAAATTGTTCATGCACAGGGTGATCCAATAAAACCTCCCACATTGCAAAGGTGAATAAAAAAATATTAAAGATAATGACGTAATTGTTTGCATACATGAAAATTCATTAAATACAGGTTTTATGCATCATGTTTTAAAGATGAAATCCTTCGTATGGTGGCTGTCATTGTCTATTCGTGATTGAAGGCTTTCACTGGTCATGTTAGGTGGAACAGTGACTATCCCCTGCTAAAAACCAACTTTAAAGTCTTTAAGAGTTTGGAGTCAGTAAGTATATGCTCATGATTTGAAGCAGCTCCACATAAAAAAACTCACAAGGGTGAGTTCAGGGGAACGGGCTGGCCACCCAACATCGCCACACACCGAGATCTCCAGATCCGGAAACATTTCCCTCAGCACTTCCAGTGATCTTCGCTTTGTGTGTGTCGTAGCTCTGTCTCATTGAAACCATACATTGAGTTCTTCAGGATCAAGGTGTTCAGGTTGGGGTTGGGCTACCAACAGACCTTAGAACCACCTCTCCTGCCTGACTAAGTTTTTATGTGTGCCAACACTGATGAATAAAAACTGTATCGAATGAAGTTTAATGTGTGCAAATAATCATTCAATTATATTTAACTTTTTTTAATTGACCTTTTTTGGGTCACCCTATATAATCAAATATTACCAAAGACAACGTGTAATATATTGCAAGGTACATATATAATATGGAGCAATAGAAACCAAGTGTAATACTTGGTCCTTATGCCACAGCATTGTTAAATTCTGTATTCTGATTGGACAGAATTGGTTTTAAACAAGTTTGCTTGGACAGTAACAAGGTTCATATTCACGTGCTAAGCACTTACATATGGGATACCGTGGTGAAGTCTTGTCTCAGTGCCTGGCGATGGTGTTTCTATCTGGAGTCTGCATGTTCATGCCGTGCCTTCGTGGGTTTTCTTCGGTCACTCCGGTTTCCTCATACAGTCCACCACATCTTTTTTGCTTTAAATTTAAATTGCTTATATAGGTGTGAATGTGAGTGTAAATAGATATTTGTCCTTCCCAACAATTCTTTAGAGGACATGTAACCCACTCAGGTAAAAATATGCAATGCAACAGAAACTACGAGTTGGCCAATGCATCATGGGATGCACAATGGGAATAATGAAGAATTTACGCCGTTTCCCTTACACAGCCAAAAATACATGCACATTTGGCTAATTGGCTGTTCCCAATTGCCCATAAGTGTATGTGATAATGTGTGTGTGTGTGTGTGTGTGTGTGTGTGTGTGTGTGTGTGTGTGTGTTGGCCCCGCGATGCTTTGCTGAGCAGTTCAGGGTGTACCCCGCCTTCACTCAGTGTTGGCTGAGATAGGCTCAGTCTCCCTGTGACCCTAATGGGATTAAGTGGTTCAGCAGATTACTGAGTGAGTGAGGTTGTCTGTGAAAAGGAGTGGAAGGAGTCTCCGATGTCAGTGCTTTGTAGCTGTCAAAGGATAAAGCTGTAATTTTATCCTTTCAGCCACAGAAAGTTTTCAGAAGTTGTTCATGCATTTTCTGCATTAGGTTCATGCAGGTTCTGCATTATTACAACATGGAGCTTTGTATCTTTTGTCTTAACTTCCCTTGTGGACGTTCCACAATAGAAAATGTTACCAAAAAGGTATAAAAAATGTATGCAGCATTACTTTATAAATAAAATATTTAATCAATGACAAATTGCTGAGGTATAAAAAATAAGAAAACACAACCAGACATGTTGTTACAGCAAAATAATAAATGATGGGGAGATACTTTACCACCTGTAAGTTAATACATTTTTGAAATAAAAAAAATCTATCTATCTATGTATATATTTTTCCAATTTTCAGAAGATTCATTCATTTATTTGCCAAAGCGCTAAATCTTACTTGGGTCACGAGGAGGCTGGAGCCTATCTCAGCCAACTCTGGGCAAACGAGGTACATCCTGAGTAGCTTGCCAATCCGTCGCAAGGCCAGAACACACAGAACAATATACACTAACACCCTGGGGGCAGTTTGGCTAGGCCAATTAGCCTAATGTGCATGTCTGTCGACTGTGGGAGGAATTCGGAGTACCCGGAGGAAACCTACGCAAGCACGAGGAGAACATGCTAATTCCACACAGAAAGGCCCTTGCCGAACCTAGGACTCCAACCCAAGACTTTTGTGCTATGAGGCAGAAATACTAACCCCTATACCACCGTGCCACTGAGTTTGCCAAAGATAAAATAAGTAGTAATTGTAAATTGTAGATTTTAACTTTAAATATATGCTTGTGTGTGTGTGTGTGTGTGTGTGTGTGTGTGTGTGTGTGTGTCATATTAGGTAATACAGGCAAGACCATGCTCAGCGTT
>JAOUQZ010000027.1:5389643-5399995 GCA_028564935.1 Neosilurus hyrtlii
CACACACACACACACACACACACACACACACACACACACACACACACACACACACATATATATATATATATATATTGCGACTGCATGAAATTGTGAGTGGGACATGGATGGGTCAGTTCATATAAGGCAAGAAAACGGCACAAATAGCAGTATACAGTTATTAAACTAACAAGTTTAATATATAATATAATAGATATAAACTAGTGAACTTCTGAATAAAATAAAACTTGGCACATCTGCACATAATACTACATTATATTTACCTGCATTAGACAAGTGTCTGCTCATGAACACATGGAATTTAGCCCAGTACATTGAAATACAAAATACTTCTGTGTATACAGTTTCTTCCATACTTGGAACTTTTTACTTTTTTCAACTCTTCCGTGTGAGAATTTATTACTCGTTTTAACATTTTCCACAAAGAAGGGTTTATAAAGTATACTGTGTTTTGATAGGAAGGGACAAAATCCATGCATGCAAGCTTTTATTAAGTTTGGGTTAATTCGCCTTTAAGCCTGAAGTGGAAGGGTTTGCCAAACAAAACTTGGATGGTTCTATTTACCAAAATAATATATAGATTTGGGCAACATGGTGGCATAGTGGTAAGCATGTCGTCTGCCTCACAGCAAGAAAGTCCTGAGTTCGAGTCCTGGGCTTGGTGACAGCATTTCTGTGATGGCTTCAGCTTCCTCGCAACCTTAGTTGGATTTAGTGGTTCAGAAAATGAATGAATGAATAAATATATAGGTTAAGGCACGCACTAAAGGGTGTGTGTGTGTATGTGTGTGTGTGGGGGGGGTGTTGATATTTGACTGTGTGGTTTAGAAAAATGTAGTCTCCCAATCCTCTAAATGCCCTGTATATCTTTCTGGCCTGAATTTTGCTCCCCATTTTGATATCCTGCCAGTTCATGGCATCAACCAGCCAGACCAGGAAGATTGAAGACTAACATCTGGCTCCTCTGACACATGTGAAACCCAGCCAACCTCATCTTTTTGAACTGTTATTGATGTCACATCACAGGGCAGCGTAATCAACAGTCATTAGAAGTCTGTTTGCCTTGTTTGGCATAAATGAGCTCAGACATGACCTGGATTGGCTAGCATTACTTTATAAGAACAGGCAATCCCTCGCAGCCACATTGCTGGAGCATGATCATGCTGTAGGGGGGGAAAAGAACAGTGTGCCTCATATTTATAACTGTATTTATATTTTTTAATGAATACAATAACAAAAAATATAATCTGTTCATTCTGAATAATGTTTTCACATTTGATCACACAATATACTGTATAACGTAATATGATGACATTATGCTCATGTACAGTTCAGGGCATGACCGCTATTTTGTTTTGTTTATGCTGTTTTGTTGTTGTTTGTTTGTTTGTTTGTATATACATCTAAATAAGGCTTTTTTTTAAATCCCTTGAGCTACATTAAAACTAAGTAGTGTGTGTAGGTGACAATGTTTTTCTGTAGAGGTGGTAATTTGGCTTACACTGCCCTCTTTTGGCTCAAAATAACCATTACACTGAAAATTAGAGAAGTTACAAGTAGTCAAGGATCATTTGTTGAATGGATTTCTAGGTTAAGACATTGGTTAGCATGTCCACCTCACAGCATGAATGTCCTGTTCTGTGTGGAGTTTGCATGTTTTATCCGTGTTTGTGTGGGTTTCTTCCGGGTACTCCGGTTTCCTCCCACAGTCAAAAGACATGCTCATGAGGCTAATTGGTAGCTTCAAATTGCCCCTAGGTGTGGATGTGAGTGTGGATGTTTGTGTATGAGATGGCCCTGTGATGGTCTGGTAAACTGTTCAGGCTGCACCCGGCCTTTCCCCAGGGTCGGCTGTGACAGGCTCCAGCCTCCCCGTGACCCTAGTAAGATTAAGCGGTTTAGCAAATGAATAATGAAGTAAATAGTTATAAGAACCTGTGAGAATTTAAATTTATCGAAATATTACTTCCAATACCAAAAGTTATTGAATGTTTAAAGCCCCCCAACCCCATTGATTTCTCATTTGCTTTTCTTCTACAGAACTGTTTGATAAGGGTGACTGCCCGAGGCAGAGAGGCTTTGGTCGCAGACTTTGGTTTGGCCAGGGAGGTAGTTGAACTTCCTGCCAAAGACAGGAAGTTGTCACTGGTTGGTTCAGCCTTCTGGATGGCACCAGAGATGCTGCGTGGTGAACCTTATGACCGTAAAGTAATGTCAAGCAAATTGCATGAAAATTAATCTCTTACTGTACTGTAATAACCACCGCATATGTATTAACACATTTATTACTGCCAAATCTCTTAAGGTCACCTTAAGTACTTTTGCTTGTCCTAAGCTTGTTGCTTGTTGTTCTTAAGGCTAATTTTGGCTTTTTGCATTATACATAAAGGTTGATGTGTTCTCCTTTGGGATAGTATTGTGTGAAATACTGGCCAGAATCCCAGCGGATCCAGAAATACTTCCAAGAACTCAGGTGAACAAATAAATAACAAAATATAAAAATGCAATATGCTAATGTAAAATATTTCAACCCTAATGGTGTTCACCTTGGCTATATGGTTTTGCAGCATGTTCTTGTGTTTTAATACTGTGTGTGTATGTGTGTGTGTGTGTGTGTGTGTGTGTGTGTCAGGACTACGGCTTAGACATCTCTGCATTCAAAAAGATGGCTGATGGATGTCCACAGCATGTCCTCGACCTGGCAGCTAACTGCTGCTTGGTATGTACAGGACCTTCATAACACATCTATAAGCACTGGAGAAATGCTTTATAATTTAATTACGATTTATTCATATCTACATTATGTAAACATGTTATGCATTATGTGACTTTTTTTATGAATGACAAAAAATATTAAAGCCTTTGTCATGGTTAAAATATGTAAAAATATATAATTAAAATCTTTTTTAGTTTAAGTTTCATTGTAGTATATATTAAACAATTATTCACGTCAGGATCAGTGCATGTTAATGAAATGTATAATCCCCTCGATGTTCCTTCCTTGGGTAAACAAATAATTATCCACCCTGCAAACTTGGGAAAAATGCTTAAATCATTCAGTCATTCATTCATTTGCTGAACCACTTCATCCTACTAGGGTCGCAGGGAGGCCTGAGCCTATCTCAGCCGACTCTGGAGCTAGCCAAGCTAGGAACTCAAACCCAGGACCTTCTTGCTTATACAAAGGCAGATGTTCTAACCCTGAGTTTACACTGGGGCATGATGTCCGCGATCTCTGGATTAAAAAAAAGCACAGCGCACCATGATTAATCTTCATGCATTGGAGCATGATTTGGGTATAAAAAGGAGGTAGGGTTCCCTACAATGGTGCATCAAGGTCCGTTACTCTCCGTTAAGTTCCCTCGAGATCATCTCAAATTCAACAAGTTCCCTTAAGATCCTCACGAATCCACCAAGTTTCCTCAAGATCATCACAATTCCACCAAGTTCCCTCAAGATCATCACGATTCCACCAAGTTCCCATCACAAATTCACCAAGTTCCCTCGAGATCATCTCAAATTCAACAAGTTCCCTCAAGATCCTCACGAATCCACCAAGTTTCCTCAAGATCATCATGAATCCACCAAGTTCTTTCAAGATCATCACGATTCCACCAAGTTCCCTTGAAATCATCTCAAATCCACCAAGTTCCCTCGAGATCATCACAAATCCACCAAGTTCCCTTGAGATCATCACAAATCCAACAAGTTCCCTCAAGATCCTCACGAATCCACCAAGTTTCCTCAAGATCATCATGAATTCACCAAGTTCCCCCAAGATCATCACGAACCCACCAAGTTCCCTCAAGATCCTCACAAATCCAACAAGTTCCCTCAAGATCATCACGATTCCACCAAATTTCCTCGAGATCATCACAAATCCACCAAGTTCCCATCACAAATCCACCAAGTTCCCTCGAGATCATCTCAAATCCAACAAGTTCCCTCAGGATCCTCACGAATCCACCAAGGTTCCTCAAGATCATCATAAATCCACCAAGTTCCCTCAAGATCATCACGATTCCACCAAGTTCTCTTGAAATCGTCACAAATTCACCAAGTTCCCTCGAGATCATCTCAAATCCAACAAGTTCCTTCAAGATCCTCACGAATCCACCAAGTTTCCTCAAGATCATCACAAATCCACCAAGTTTCCTCAAGATCATCACAAATCCACCAGGTTCCCTCAAGATTATAAGGATTCAATCCCATGACCCCCATTCTCATAACAATATTTCTCAAATCATGGCGATCACAGACATCGTGCCCCAGTGTAAACCCAGGGTAACTATTACACCACCATGCCACCCTGTTTAAATCAATTTTTATTATTTTCTTATGTTCCTGTGTAGTGTACATGAAAACGTTTATTCTCCTCAGGTTCAGTGGATATCCCTGGATAGGTCTGTGAATAATTGTTATATGTTTTACTGTAAATTTACTGATTCAGATAGAGGCATTCCGGAGGCCATCATTCACCGAGGTGCTGGATGAGCTGTCGGAGATCGCAGAGATGCTGGAGCCACCCACACACACAGAGCTGACCACTGGCTGAGTGTCATCATAAACCCCAATCCTACAGAGAATATGGCATGCTTCTGTACATATACCTGAACGTCCGAGCAAAATCTCTTACAGAATACAAGCGGACAGACGGAAAAAGCAGAGCTGGGAGGCGGACTGGCATTGCTGACTAAACAAAGACGCCGTATATCCTGAGAGGTCTGAAGAACGAATATCAGTTCAATAGAGTTATACAGAAATATCAAAGCTGCAGCTGCTAAATGGATTGCAGAATATAAACGACACTATTGCTCTGTTGTTATGTTGCATTTTGATCTTTTCTTCGGTGTGTAACAGCTTTTAAGCCTTAACCAGTCACATTTTGGGGATCTGCTGTGTTACCTCTAATTTTAATGTAATTCAGACCGGGAGGACTTAAATGATGACGATGATGATGATCCATCGAATCAGGCATTATATAAACCTATTTGATATTTTTGTACATTTTTGTAGATAAAATAAATGTGTATATATACAGTATTAAGTATTTTGGTAAACAATCCTCCATGTTGTATTTGTATCTTGTTCTTTGCTGAGGACTTATATAAAATCGTTCTTATATAATAGAAATGAAAGAAATATTAAAATTCCTTAAGGTATGTTTTTAGTGCAGGAAATCTCCTGCTACCTGAAGGGAAGGCAATTTATACCTACGTGTATTCCCACCAGCATTTGTGCTTTCTAATCCAGGAGGTCAGTCCACATTAGGAGACTCAGTACGATCAAAAGCTGTGCTTGATTTCTGCTCTTTGTTTTGTGAAGCATTTTACTGGTCATCTGAGATCCCTATTTTTATATGTATTAGAATATGTATATTAGTTTTTTCTTGAAAGAGGAAGTTTTTGCTTTATGAATATGGCACAATATTAAATGGATAAATTGTATACAGACATGGCTTAAAACTGTGGGTTCCTTTGTGTCATCTGTATGTGCATATTTGGGTTTCATTCCGTATAATCCTACTAGGGTCACAGGGAGGATGGAGCCCATCTCAGTCGACTCTGGGTTAAGGTGGGCTGAACAGAACGCCATACCACCTAGGGGCAATTTGGAGCAGCCAGTTAGCCTAATATGCATGTCTACTGTATGAACTGTGGGAGGAAACCAGAGTACCTAGAGGAAGCCCACACAAAAAACACAACAACCACCCTCACCAAGCCAGGGACTCAAATCCAGTATAATGTCCATGTGATTTTGATATAGAATATTAACCCAGCAATACAAAGTGAGCACACACACACACACACACACACACACACACAGAGCCCGTAGCCAGATGGCAACCAGTGACCCCTTAGTCCCAAACCTGCTTCTCTAACCATCAGGTCACAATTGCCCCAATTTTTTATATCAGAAGTGGGATTCGAACCCACATCTCCAATTGGAGACCAGAATCCTCTGTTGGGGGGAAGGTGTGAACCTTGATTCTGGTGCCTTAGACCGTTCAGCCATGACTACAGTCAGGGCCACAGGGGAAGGTGGAGCCAATCCCAGCTGACTTTGGTACACTCAGGATTCCTTTTGCAGAGGGTTGATCCCTAGATCTTTAACCCAGACACATACAGAATGTTAAAGGCCTGTGGATCTATTCCACTGCAAAGAGCAATCTTTTGGATGTATCTAATGTGAGCATTTGCTTTTAGATTATGAGTGTATGTTATTGTTGGCTCCTTCTTCAACTGCATTGTTTGTTTGATCACCGCATTATTAACAGGAAGTGACGTCACTATGCAAAGTCATGTGACTGAATACAAGTAATTGCAGGGCTCACACAGAAATGAACAACTACTCACACTCCCATTCACACCCATGGACAATTAAGAGTAGGCAAATGATATGCATGTGTTTGGACTGGGAGGAAACCAGAGCATCCAGAAGAAACCGAAACAGGCACAGGAAGGACATGCAAACGTCACACAGAAACACACTCATCCTGTTCAAATAAAGATGAACAAGGCTGTTATGCTCTCTGATCTTGAAGAGTAATAAGGCTGTGTACCGGATTTATAGCTGATTACCTGCTACTTTTTTCCATGGTCTGAACTCTTAACTTTGTTAATTATATCATAAAACAGGCTTATTTTTCTTTGAAGCTCTAAAACACTAAATGCAAATAAGTAAAATCATATGCTTTCACATGCATCCTCAAAAAAAACCCTAAACAAAAATACAGTCAGAATCAATTATGAGAAAAACTGTTTCTAAATCGCTTTTAAAAAATCTACTGTTCATTCATTTATTCATTTTCTAAGCTGCTTAATCGTAATTAAGGTTGCGCGGAGGTTGGCGCCCATCTCAGCCGACTCTGGGCGAGGGGGGGGGGGGTACATCTTGGACAGCTCCCCAGGCCATCGCAGGATCAACACTCACACAACCATTCGCACTCACACTCACCCCAGGAGCAATTTGGAATAGTCAGGAAGTACAGATAGTGGAATAGTAGCCCAAGTCTGGGAATCAAACCCAGGCATGAGAAAGTTGGACTCGTCTGATTTTGCGAAGTTCTTCACATGCAGACTTTACACAGAAATGTTCTCACTGAGCCCATGACTTCCCTGACTTTCTTGCTGAGAGGCGGATGTGCTAACCACTGTGCTGCCTTGGTACTAATATGTATGATATTCTATTCTACTCTAATTTCATTGTGTTTGTAGTCTCTATTCAGTTTCTTTTCTTTGCTGATGAAACCTAATGAATTCTTCGGCTGGTGTAGCTCATCTACCTTAGTGCTCAACATGTGGGTTCTCAGATTACTTTTTTGCTTACCACAGGTAGAGATTGGCTCTTTAAGATACTTCAGTTAAACGCAAGGCTCATTTTATTGTCCATGTATTAAAGACAGTGGTTCTCAATCCTGGTATTAAGGGACCCTGCCCTGTATTTTTTTTAGATGCTGCCCTGTTCCAACACAGCTGATTCAAATGGATGGGTATGGTCAGCTTTGAATCAGGTATTTTAAAAATTAGTCGTCCTTAAACCAGTCCCTATCCATCCATTTTTATCTGGTGTGTTTGAGCATGGGCACATCTAAGACATGAAAGCCAGGGACCATGACTGACAGCCTCTGGATTTTGCAAACGATCCTATTTCCCATCTGAGGAATAACTCTTGGGCCTTTGCCACTGCTGAAAAACTGCTACAGTTACTTGAATTCTTCAGAATGCCCTACGTCTTACTGAGCTACAGTATATAAATTAGCTCTAATTTCAGTTTTGCAGCTTGTATTTTAAAGTGCAGAATGATCCCAGGTTTGTCAAGTCTTGGTACATAGATCTATATGTTGAGCTCCTGGTAGATAACTCTACTGATAGATATCTAAGGCTGGTGTTTTAAGAGTAGCGCAGCTCCTTAAAGGTCTAAATCAACTTCAGCTCTGGAAGAAATAAATAATTCAGTCCTCTCTGCGTTTCCCGAAAATGGCCTGGAGCGAAAACAGGAAAACTTCAGCCCGAGTTTTCTTTTCACCACCTTTTATTAGCTAATTTCCATGTTCATATGTATCACCTGCCTTGTTAGTTTAATTGTCCATTTATTGAGTTCATGTTCCATGATCCTGTTAATGCTTGGAGTTGTTTTGCTTGGCGGAAGTTAATTTGCCTACCTGCGTTTGATAATGGTTTTATTCTGTGCGAGTCTGAGTGGTGGTCTATGAGCCTTTTTTGTCTGTTTGTTTCAGTTTAGTTTTTAAATAATAAATCAAGGTTTTTGTTTGTTCTGTTTTGTTTTGTTTGGGGGTTTTTTTGATGATGTGGCAGCATTATTGGGTTTCCTATTGTGGAATGGACACAGGACAACCATCCATGTCATGTCCCATGCCTATGACTAAAAATCCCACTAAAAATTTACAGTCCTGGATTTGACTGAAAAGTTACAAGTTTAAATTATGAAAGAGGTCAGCAGTCATACCCCCTCATAAGACCAAGGGAAATAAATCCATATACCCCTTCACTCATTTATTATATTGCACAAGATCAATTTTACTGAATCAATAAAAGGGTCACTGAAATTTCAATAACATCTATGATTTACTCAAGTCTAGTCCATATCTCATCTCCTAGCATAAGTGCAAGGATCATTAATTATTTTCTTACTGACTCATATGCGCTTAATGTGTTCACATTATGATCTAAGCTAACCTCTTGACACCATTACCCATGACATGCTTATTATTACTAGAACAGTTCTCCTGATTTACCTCCTGCCGTATTATAAGACAATATTTCAGCTCCATCACAACACTTATTTTTCCCTGCATGATCACTAATGGTGTCCCACAAGGATCTGCACTTGGCCCTTTCTTTTTTAGAATTTGCAACACATACTTCAGCTTAGCAACATAATTCAATGACACCAATTTTTTTTTATTGCAATCTTGATGATAAATATCTTGATTTTTATAAGTGCTCTGCTCTCACCGCAGACCTCACTGAGATCCTGTGTGTGAGATTTAGATGTATTAGATGCACTCTAATTTTCTCCAAACCAGAACTCTTGATTAATCTCAAAATTAAGATAAAAATTAAAATTCTGAATTAAGATGTGGTTCTAACCATCAAGTCTACCTTTCTACTGATTCTATTCTCTTGAGGATTTTGAGCCCTCTGTTCTTAATATTGGCGGACGTTACTCTTGACTCTTGAGTTTTCCTATATTTAAGCTGATGATAGGGGTGTAAAACCAGCACAAAGCTGCTCCTCAAAACCCATCCCAACATCCCCATAATTTTCAAAGGAGACAAAAGCCTTCAGAAGATCATAAAAGAATTAGAATCAGAGACTACACAACATCCTTCAGCTTTAGACAGTATTAAAACACTGAATATATTAGAATGAATAATTAAGTAGTTTCTTCGTGAGCTTTTTGTATTTTGGCTTTTGTTGAGTGCTAGAGGCGACCTGCATCAAGAGATGATATTCTTTTGTGTCGCTGTATTAATTATCACAGATTTGCACTCTGTTTCAGAACATACTCTTCATCTTCCAATGTGTAGCTTTTTAAATCTTGTTTGCTTAAATACTCTATTTAAATAATAGAAATTGGTTGAAACTACTCCACAGCATCATGATAATTATACTTCCGTGATATGTTAGTGGAAGGTGCAAAGTGTTCCTTAATTTCTCCAGAAGATGGCAGTGTCTTTTAAGAGTAGAAGTTGAACCCTTTGCTGAAGGCTCTTGAAGACTGCAAGCTAATTTCCATCTCCTATTACATTTAGTGCATTCCATTAAATTGGACCTCAACAGATCTGACTCTCTGCATATTCTGCATGGCCCAATTTAATATATTCTCGGGAATCAGTTTTGAATTCAGTAAAGCAATGGTGAAATGATTTCTGGAGCAACCGTTACTAAGGCTAATGCATTTCTGGCATGACATTTGGTCAGGATAGAATCAGTGAAATTGTTTTCCTTTTTACAGAAAAAAGGTTGGGTAATTTAGGTCTGGATATGAGGAGGAATGGTTAGCATGTCTACCTCACAGCAAGGAGGTCCTGGGTTCGGGTCCTGGTCTCGGCAAGGGTCTCGTGTGAAGTTTGCATGTTCTCCCTGTGCTTCTGTGCGTTTCATCCGGGTGCTCCAGTTTCCTCCCACAGTCCAAAGACATTAGCACATTAGGCTAACTAAAATTAAAATTTAAATTTATTTGTCACATACAAATATACAGAGTACAATATGTAGTGAAATTCTTAGTACGACTGTCCAGAATGTAAACAATAAACAAGGAGATCAGGTAACAAGGAGAAAAACAAAAGAGCAAAGGTCAGATAAATATGAAATCTATATAAAAAG